>VXBD01000383.1:60017-82349 GCA_013399975.1 Indicator maculatus | reverse complement strand
CCACAGAGCCGGGAGGGAGAAAGAAAGCGCCGCCCGAACGGAGCCATCCTCGGGCAGAAGCAGATACCCAGCGAGCCCGCGTGATCCAGCAACTTGTCTCGCTGCATGTATCTTCGCGTGTATAACATCTAGTAACGTTTTGTTCAAAGCGCCCGCGCACAGCCGCGTGATTATTTCCAGCTCAACCTGCCTCGTGATAACATTAGAACTCTCTCTTACATAGCTCGCAGCCGCAAGTGCCTTGTCGAGTCTCCATCTAGTGGACAAGCGGCAGAACTGCACCCTTTCGTTCCCTTAATTAGAAATTGACTGTAAATATTATAATTGGGTATAATTGTAAATACTAAATCAGTTATGGTCTATATTATTACAACCGTGCATCCGAATCAATATATATATAAAGTAATTAATCGAATATTAATAATAATAAACAACAATAATTTCATAACTCATATTTTCATAATTTATAATCACCATCCTCGATCCCTATTCACCCTCTCTATGACAAGGTTGGATCCTGCTGGTAGCTCATATACCTGGAATTGAGCTGTGGCCAGCTGTGCCATTTAGTCTCAAAGAAGTACAAAGACAAAATTAAAACCCTTGTGTTTTCTGTCTACAGTAATGACATTTTGAATACACATTCCCATGAACTATAATCTGTGAGAGAAAAGGTGAGGCAAAGAAAAATGTCAACAAAAGAAAGAGGCATCTGTTTTTACCTGATCAGCTGTGGTCTCAGAGGGAATTACTAGTACAATATCTCCTCGTTTTAGATTAAGCTCGTCGCTGTTAGCTGCCTCAAAATCATGTAGAACTTCAACCTAAAGAAAACAACACCAAACATATAGGATATGTTTAAATAGAGACATTTTCTCAACAAAATTATATGTATTAAGCTCTACTTAAAAAAAAAAGAATAACGTCTTCTTTACACAAACATATGGCTATTGGCAGAGACATTCAAATTGTTGATGCTGACATTAAGTCAGAGTTTCCTACTCCTATCCTTGGAAGCAAGACAGCTTGAACAAGGCCACCCTTATGTCTTCAGTGGAAGGAACTTGCTTTCATTCTTCACTGCCATTATTAGATCTAAGAGATGAGTGGCAGGATTTTGAAAAATAAAATTGGGAAAGACTCCCAGGAGTGCATATTTCAGATTTGCTCATTCTCTTCTTGTGGCCACTGGATATTAGTCTTGCTGTAAACATCCATGAACGTTTGAATGGGACATACAGCATCTGTTTTAACAGATGATCAAAAAGAGCAATGGGAATCCTTCTTAATGCTTGCCCTGGAAAGAGCTCCCATTGACTGGCAAGAGCTCTCATTTGCTGGAAGATGGGTATGTCAAAACCAAAAATCTGTTTTTCAGTGAGATGATTATTAAAACATTGCCAGGATCAGTATGTCATTGTGAACAGATAATTGTAACTAAATTGTTCTACCTCCTTAAGAGAGATGCTATTCTAATTTTCTCAAAGCACAGCCAGTTCCATGGTAACTGCAATAATGAAAGAAAATGACACAAAGAACCAGGTGGCAGGCATAGATTCTGCTTCTCCTTATTTATGTCTGTCTCTAGAGAGCGTGATGAAAACCAAAAGATGAACTGTGTCAGCATGTCTGAATCAGAGCTGCACAACACTGTTTACCCACACCTTAATTGTATGCTCAAAGTTTGGTGAAAATACTGAGCAACGAGAATAGACCAAGAAGAAAGGCAGACTTAAGTAGTGCTATGGGACTAATTAGTCTGAATTATGTAAATTATAATAGGAAGCATGTAAAGTTCATCCATCCTCAAGGAGCTTTTCTGCTGCTTGCTGATTCTGAAGGGAGAAGCATTATCAAAGAACTTTATGAACCAGGAAACCCTAGGGGTCCTGCCAGCCAAGGAGAGAATTTCTCTTGTGCCTCATTAAACTTTTCTGTTTGATAACCCTAACAGTTTATAACTATAATATTACTAAAGATATAGAATGACATTTTGGCTTCATTGTTGTGAATTGTACAAGTCCCACAGGTTTCAGTAGAAGCAGAACTTCCACTTTAGATTTTCAGGCCAGAGAAAGGCCATTTTTTAATATTCATAGAGTCACAGAATGGTTTGGGTTAGAAGTGACGTTAAAGATCAAATGTGTTGTCAGTATATCAGATACATTGTTAGCATATATCATGCAATATTGCTGATGAACTGTGGCAGTGCAGTTTTACTCAATATATTACTTTTCATTAGTAATTTGTGAGATAAAAGGGTTCTTGTACTTCAGCGTGTCTTCCAGCTACTTAAGGCTATGTGCAGCTGCAACAGCATGCAGAAAATACATCTCAGACTCCGTGTATAAAGCACCAATGTGATGTTAAAGTTGTGTCTGTGTGTGCATGTGTCTGGCTGTTAAACTAAATGCTCTTTGGCTTCAAGAAATCATCACACTGCCTGCACCACAGACACATCTCAGATGCTAGGTCTGCAGGAACGTCTACAGGAAGAATGAAGAAGCAGACCTTAAAGAGAAAGCCAGGCGGCATCGCAGAAGCTGCGTCTTCCACTGGAACAGGCTGATCTTGAGAAGGTGCACCCTGAATTTCTTCAGCTAGTTTCTGCTCACTTCCAGCCTGGGAAACTCCAGTGAGAGATATGTCAGTGCCCTGAGTGCCTATCTCTGCTGCAGCATCTTTGGACTCATTCATGATGATTTCGTGTTCCTCTCCCTCCCCCTCGTTGTTGGATGCTGGCTCTATTACAACTGAAGGGATGCTGCTGACCTTTTCCTGGGGGGAAAAAAATGAAACAAACAAATAAAAAACCAACACAAAAGCATTGTAGGAGTATTTAGTATTTCATTTCAGCACAAAAACTCAAGTATTTATTTATTGCACAAGGTGTATAAGGGAATGGGGATTTCTTCTCCACAGTGGCTTCTTAAGGAATAATCCCTTCTCTGCTTTCTCTGCTCCCCTTAGTTCTCCTATTTCTACTTTCTGTATTACCATGAATCATTGCAGTAAATAATAAAAACGCTCTGCAGGTAGTCTAGTTTTCATTTTCAATGTCCATGGAAATTAAGAGACCTTTCTCCTCTACCCTGCTCTAAACTTTGGATGGGTTTGGGCAAAGCCACAAGTTCCAAGAGTTGCTATCCTATGTTCCTTTGTGAATTCAAGTCAGTAGGTTAAAGGTGATGAAAGAGGGAAATGTGACCTGTTTGAGAGGTCCCTATTTACAGCAATTTAACTGGAGCAGAAAGGCTAAATAGGTAGCATCTGACCAATAATGACGTCTAGGACAAAAAGCATTTAATAAAACTTGGAGCATCCAATCTGAAAATGACATGTTCACCAATCCTTTGCCAGACCACCTTATTCTGGTGCACAGAAGAAATATGATGTGCAAAGGCATGAGGTGGCAACTGCCTGCCCAGCTGCAGGGTCTGTTCTAATAGCTGTTCCCCAGCTCCTCAGAGGTTGCAGAAGAAAAGGCAGCAGGCCAGATGCAGGCACACAGCTTGACCACCATGATTTACATAAAACTGCTATTGTAATGCTATTGATAATGTAATGCTATTGAAACTGTAATGCTATTGATAGGACTTGGTGCAAGGAGACAAGAAAAAATCCATTACTTTCTCTGCCTGTTTCTCCAGAAAGCCCTGCTAGGTTATGTGATAAAGTTTGCCACTGCAGAGGAGCACAGATGAGACAACAGCAGGAGGGAGAGCTCAGACCTGCCCATGTCACCACCAGGCCCACAGCAGGAGATAGCATCCCATCAAGTCCCATCTCCACAAGCCTAGTCGAGCACAGGGGCACAAAGGCAGACACAACCCAAACTTAAGGATTCAGAAGAGGTGATGAACCAATGTGGGTCCTTCCCACAGCTACCCCAGGAAAGCCTCAAGCCTTGCTGCTGGTTGTATCTGGGTGAATGTAGCTGTAGCAACCCTGTTTCTGTTGTGTTGCTGAACTTGCCCCAATTCTCCTAACGCTCTCTCACAAGCTCCAACATGAGTTACCTGAGACACATCAGCTTCCTTTTCTTCTCCCTGAGGTTTGTCACCTTCAGTAACAGTGATAGCAGCAACATCACCAGCTCCTGCACTGTCTTCTGCTGCCACAGCTCCTTCAGTGACAGGTAACACCTACAAAAAAACAGGAGGAAGGGACCTCTCAGGACACAAGTTTTGGGTATCTGCTGGAGAGATCATGGGTCAACATCTGCTCTGTGACCTCTCTGGGTGGTGCTAAACCACAGCTTTGTTTTCATTGGGGTACTTCGTGATATGGGGGGGAAACAGCATATGGGGGCAGCTTGTGGAGAGAAGCTGATTAACAGGTGTGAGAGAGACATTTATGAAACCTTGCTAGGGACCACTTAGCAGAGTCCTAAGGTGTTACTAGTGGAGCAACAGTTTGTCATATTTTTCCTTCTCTTGCCTTCAAGCTGTATTGTGGAAGCAAGCTCACCATATGCTGCTGCTGTGGAGTAGCCTGCAAACTGGGGTCCACAGGGCACTGCTAGTGGATTCTGTTCTTCTGTTCTAAGCCTTCTCCAGCTGCTTTTACCTACCTCTGGATCTGGGCTAGCTTTAAAAAAATGTTGCTTTAATTACACACTCCTTTCTAATAGAGAGACTTGCAAATTGGGCTATACCATCAGAAGCAAATATATTCTACAACTAAATAATGATCAGAAATCTTCAGGAAAAAAAAAATACAACTGTAAATATCTATAGCTAGGCCAGTGGAAAAAAATAAACATGTAAAAGCCCATTCTGTCTGGAAATGACTGAACCATTTGGGATCAGTCCGTGCTGAAAAGGTACTGCATGGGGGGTTTTTTTGTGTGTTTTTTTTTTTTTTTTTACAGGTTCTTGAAAGGTGGATAGAAAAGCACTTGCCTGTACACCACTGCTGAATCCTTCATCCAACAGAGACTGGTTTTGTAATTTATGTATCCCCCTAACACTTATACTGGTGTAAACTGGTACAGGCTGCCAGTAGCATGTTGGATATATACTTACAGTGGATTCATGTCAAGGGTTGGAAGGGAAATGAAAAAATTAATTCTGTAAATCCAATTAATTTTGACATTGAGTTTTTAATGTATGGCAGAGAGCACCAAGATAAAGTTAAAAGCATTGGAGAAAAATTGTTTTCTAGGTACCAGTGTCAAGTTACACTTAGCAAAATTATCTCTGCTCTGCAGTTTGATCTTTCCTCCACGGATGAGATTAACTCAGCTACCCAAACTCAAACTTGAACTACCTGCCATTGTTCATGTGCACTCTTCAGGCATTGTTTTTTAACAATATTTAATATTCAGAACTATTCCTATTCACTGTTGTTAATTGATGTGGTAAGAAATATTTCTGGAGTCCTTAAAGGCACAAAACAGGTGCTTGTAGAAATAACTGGAGCAGCTTTAGTTTAAATTGAATGTGTTGGCGAAGGATGTCCTATTATAAAAAGAAGTAAATCCAAAGACATAGGCAGATGTTGACCTCTTCTCCTGTGACTTGTAAGACATGCAACCTGACACTTATAGCATTACCAATTTTAGCAGCTTTCACCCAAGAAGTTATTCAAAATGATGAATGTAAGAGCCCTGGAAGAGGTTAGTAGGAAGGAGGGGGAACTGAGCATATATCAGATTGATTTTATACCATGCACTTCTAACAGCATGCTGCAGAAATTGATCTTGCTGTCTGTTGTGATTACACTCAACACTTCTTTTCTGTTTATTGGATTTGTATAGCCTATTTAATTCCTTTAAGGAGGAGAACACTAATTCACATGAATCAGCTCTCAAGTGCCCTGCAGTGAAAGGGGAAAACTCTCCCAGCCTGTGGTCACGAGTCACTAAAGTATACCACAGTTCACAATTGCATAATAATTTTTTCTTGTGTCTTAGAGTACAAAGCCAGTGCAAGCTAGATGATTAGAAAAACTTTTCCCAAAATACACGTAAGCTAGCACAGTATGAATCTCACAGCCAGTCTCAAAAATATTTGATTTGTGCAGAAATGGGAAAAGAAAAAGATAGTAATTTTACAGAATTTATACCCAGCTACAGTGAATCACATACTTGCAGATAGTTACCTGTATCACCTTACCTCATAGTGAAAGCAAAACTACAACTCTCCTTTTCATAGGTCATCAATTACATTAGACAATCAATATGACAAATTCATAGAATGCTTTGGGTTGGAAGGGATGTTTAAAGGTCATTGAGTCCTACCCCTCCATAGCAAGGAGAGACATCTTCAACGAGTTCGTGTTGCTCAGAGCCCCATCCAAGCTGGCCTCAAGTATTTCCAGGGATGGGGCATCTACCACCTCTCTGACCAGGTTATTCCAGTGTTTCACCACCCTCACTGTAAAAAATGTCTTCTTTATACCTAGTCTAAATCTCCCCATTTTTAGTTTAAAATCATCACCCCTTGTCCTAAAAATAAGGTCCCCATCATTCTTATGGGCCCCTTAAGTACTGATAGGCTGCAATAAGTTCTCCCCTGAGCCTTGTCTTCTTTCAGGCTGAACAATCCCAATTCTCTCAGCCTGTCTTCACAGCAGGGATGTTTCAGCCCTCTCTGGTCCTTCTCTGGATCCATTTCAACAGGTCCTTGTCTTTCTTGTGCTGAAGATTCCAGAACTGAACACAGTACTTCAGGTGGGGTCTCACCAGAGTGGAGTACAGGGGAAGTATCAATTTCCTTGATCTGCTGGCCATGCTGCTTTTGATGCAGCCCAGAACGAGGTTGGCTTTTTGGATTGCAAGTACACATTGCTGGCATATGTCCAGCTTTTCATCTACCAGTACCCTCAAGTCCTTCTCCTCTAAATCCTTTCATCCCTTAGCCTGTATTGATACCAGGGATAGCCTTAACCCAAGTGCCCGACCTCACACTTGGCTTTCTTGAACCTCCTAATGTTCACATGAGCCCACTTCTCAGGCATGTCTAGGTCCTTCTGGATGGCAAATCAGCTATCTCTAGCAGTATTATCAAAATCTGGACTGTTGTCCAATTATACTAACCACAGAGGGGACAACAAAAGGGTCATCTAGTATGTGGGCTGTGACAGAAGAACCATTTGACTGTTTTAATCGCAGCGGAAGTCAATGCTGCTTTACCCAGGGTGCAGCTGATTCACATGGTTGCACTCTCATTAACATTGGGGTCAGCTCAACACAATGCCACAGATTCAATAACAGCAGGAGTGAGCCCAGGGAGAGGAGAAGGAGGGGTAGGTACTGAGCCTGCTGCTGGGGTCTGCCAGAGGAGCTCCCGGAGCTGTGGTAGTTTTTCAGAGCTGAAGATCTCAATCCATGTGTGGAGTTAGAAAAGGACTGGGTAATTTTTATGACAATTGGTTAAAATTGCAGCTAAGCTAGTTAATTGAATGTGAAGGAGAACTAATCATTATGCTTTAAGGAATACATCAATTGCTTGCAAAGTTTTGGAAGACTCTTGGGGTAGTACTAAAGCATTGGTTATGCAAGTTACAGTATCAAAGGGATCACCCTGCACTGGAGGCCAGATATCAGCTTAGCAAGGAGAACCATAGTATGGTTTGGGTTGGAAGGGAGTTCAAATATCATCTAGCACTAACCTCCTGCCATGGGCAGGGACATCTTCCACTAGACCAGGTTGCTCAAAACCCTGTCCAACTTGGCCTTGAACATTTCCAGGCATGGGGCATCCATAGCCTCTCTGGGTAACCAGCTGCAGTGCCTCAGCACCCTCACATCTAATACTGTTTTGCAGCAAGGTAACACACCCAAGTTTGAATAGCTGGACTTCCCATGTTCTGAAACCAAACTGAATGAGACCAGCTGACAATCTTTTTGTATGCATTGTGGCACCAAAGTAAATAACAACAAAAAAGGAAGTTGTCAGGACAAGATACAAGCTCAAAGTGATTAATAACTAGGGGTTACAGCTCCTACTTCTGTTTCTGCATTTAATACGCAGTCATTCTCGTCCTGCTCTCTGTGTACATTTAGACATTACAGTTTCACTTTAGTATAGAAGGATTCAGAGCAAGTACTTTTATCAGCTCTGAAGAAACATAAGCTGAATATAATCTTCTGAGTCCATACATGCATAGTTTAAAGTATGACATTGGGCTTTTCAGTTCCTTTTTAACTTGATTTTAACTGTATTTGACTGTATCTAAGTTGATGCTGAATTTTTCCTTTGGCTTTAGCCCATAACATAATTATTTTCAAATACCTGTTTCAGTTCAGGGCATGCTGTGCTAGGAGGAAAAATGATTAATCATAGTTTTTTTGTTTGTTTGTTTGTTTTTGGTTTGTTTTGTTTTTTTCCCATAAGGCTGTTTGCAGGAAGGCCAGGCAAACACATTTATGGGAGGTGTAAAAGCTACTAGAAGTCTCTGCAATGTACAGAAACAACATCATACTACCTTCTACCACAGAGCTGCTTTGTTTGCTGCCCTGAAATACCCACTGCTCTATACTGCTGCAATAGCAGTTTCTAAGGCAGGTCCTGCATTGGATGAGAAGTGCTCTGGTATCAGAATATGTACTGCAGATGCAGGTGTACCTGTGCAGTGTTAGAATAGACATTGCAGCTAGTTTACATCATTGATGACATGCAAATGACAAATATAATTTTTGCCATGATTCTATTGGATACGTTAAAGCACAGCCACACTCCTGAGGCTGTTCATATGTACCTCACTTTCTTTCTCAGCAACTCCAGTTGTCTCCTTATCCCCTGCCTCGATACTGTCCTGTATAAAGAGGAAATATGGTCATCACCTTACTTATACTGAGGCAATGGTTGCAGAGAAATTGGTCTTAATCATGCTTAACAGAAGGACAACATGTATGGCATGCAATGAAATGAATGACTGGAACTAAATGGGGTAGTATATAGAAAGCAGAAATATTCATGCTGCCACATATAATCTGAAATGAAAGTAGTTATAGGTTAAACCCAACAATTAAAACCTTTTACATGTGCTGTCATCACCTATAAGTGCTAAGGATAATTTTCTTGACTTTTAATAGTAGGATTTTCATAATAGCACCAGCTCTGAAGAATTCTAGTGAGCAACTGCAACAGTGCGAGAGCTGAAATCCCCCAGGCTGACAATAACCAGGCTAGCTCAGGCTGGAAGCAAATGAAAGCTGTATTTACAAGCAAATCTACAATCTATGATGCAATGCAATGAATATGTACAAATATACACAATTCATAACATATACAAATATACACAATCAACAGAAAAGCACAACCAAGCTCCCTTTGCTTCCCCCAACAGGACCTCTTCCTCAAGGGGCCTCCCCCCCTTTCTCTGCTTGAACTTTGCAAAGAAAAAGACAGTCTCAAACCATCACAGCAACAAGCCACAACACTGCTGATCTTGACCTTTACAGCAAGACTCAAACAGTTCCTATAATTACCTGCTGCTTCCCCTGCAACCCAACAGAATTTCAAGGTAAACTTTCTAAACCACTTCTTTCACTCATGTTGAATGACAACTCATGTAAAGGGGCTGTTCAAGGAGGTGAGTCATGAAGTTCCTAAATTTTTTTTTTTTTGTTTTGCAGAATCACCTTCTCCTAGGTACATATTCAGTGGTGCATGCAGTAAGTGTCTGACATTTTAAAAATTAGACATGGGTCAGTGGTTTTCCAAATCTGACACCCACTTAGGGATCAAATACGCTGAATGATAATGGGCTTCCCCTAAGTAGGATGTTTCACAACACAGATGTCACCTACCACTAGGTCCTTTTCTACAGAAGAGCAGCAGTCAAAATGGCTAAAATTCAGGCCTGGTGTGGAATAGTTGGAAGTGGCATTTTTCTGCTCAGGTTTGACTCCTGTGGACATGAGCTATTTCTAAAGACACTCTGCTTAGGAAAAGCTAATCCAAGCCCCATTATGGAAATCCACTTTGCTAGTAATTTTTGAGGCTGCTTTGCAAACACAGCTAGTTCAGATTTTTAAAAGACTTGCAAGGGTGAAGACAAGTTATGCAAATCTATGTGAGGGCATGGTAGGTTGGGCTGTCCACTCTAGTAATCAGAATTAGGACACCTCAAGTACTCAGTCTCCAGCTAGCTTCATTTGCACACCAACAACTGTCACTCCCAAATTTACAGAAGTTTCATCTGAAACAGTTGCAGGTTTCTTTTGTAATAAAAGGATGCTGAGTTATAGCCAAATTTCATATGACTCATGTTTTTTTCTAATCTAATCTTCTAGTATTGCCTACAGTCACCTCATAAGCCCCAAACATGTCCAGATGCCCGGGCAAGGCAGCTGCTGACAGTGGTGTTACCATAGAAACCCCTCACAGCTTTATCCCCTTAACATTACAGTGTTATATAACCCTTTTCTTAATGATTAATTTTGTTGTGTTGTTTTGGGTTTTTTTTAAGCTGTCAAGCCTCTGCCAAGGAATCTGATTTTATAGTAAGTTTGGGGAGACTTTAGAGGGCCTTAAACAGACAAAAACAAGTATCAAGAGCAAAACAGAATTATTTCTAACTCTAGCGATGCACACCTGCATACATCCACCTATAGAACTCACTTTGTTTCTACAGAAAAGGTGTACACAAGTGTGTCTATTGCCCATAAAAAAGAAAAATGCTGAGTTTCTGCCATCAGCTGTGTTTACAAGTCAATTCGCCTTCAGAAATTAGCATCATCCTGTACTTTATACTTAGGAATGTGCCAGTTTCTGCCCTTCTCTTAATATTACCCTGGTTATAGTTCTCTGGTGAGAATCCTATCAGCCCAGATTTGCCTTCTCTGCAGAGGAATCTAATATATCCATATCCATATTTTTAAATGAGGACTATTTTCCAGGCTAATTGAAAGCAGCTTTGGCAGGAAAGAGGAAAGTAAGGAGAGTTCCCTTTGCTTCCCAGAGATAATCTGACTACCAAGCACTAGTGAAATTAGTAGCATTTGCTTTTTGATTAGCTAGAAGTCAGGATTTTGTGGAGGGTGGGATTTGAGGAGAGAGACATGGTAGCATGAGCTGTACCATTCTTAGGGCCTGAAACCCTAGCGAAAAGGGTGACCGAAATATCTGACTAAAATAACATCTGACTAAAATAGCATACTGGTTCCATAAACAGAGGAAAATTTGCTTCTATAGCCTTCAGCAGGATGATACTGTTCTACATCAGTTCTCTCCATGTTTTCAATGGCCTCATGCTCCAACTCTGCACCTGCACTTAGCTGCACACTCAGAACTTGGATACAGTTGGCCATTCTTTTGTATCCAACCACTGCATTACTCTCCCAGATGACACGCTCCACCATTTGGGTACCGTGCATTGTACCTACAGTGGGATTCAACCATAATGAGGTACTCTCAAAGCTGCAGGCTGTTTGCAGGCCTATGCAAAGAACTTCTCATGAGGCAGTTCCATACATGCTGATACAAAGTTTTGAAAACCACAGTATTTAGCTGTGTGCCTTAATGGGAGAACAGAGTCTGGGGAGGCATCAGACCCAAAACTCTGAAAGGCTCTCTTCAAACTGAGTACAGCTGCAGTCAAAAACCTAATCTCTGAGCAGTGCTCTCAACCTGAAGTGCTATGTCTCACATGTAGGAGGAGGAGAAAACCAACAAGATTTCATTTCTGCCCTCCCCTAAAAGGACCAACTGTTGAGAGCTACTAAAAAAGCTTCTATAGAATTTGAGACCTGAAAGGCCCAGGTAAAATTCTGTAATGAGATGCCAGGCAGTGATTCTGAAGAGCTCTTGTAATGAAGCCTTGGCAATCTTGTTCAGGTAGACTATGAAACAGCAAGTAACTGAATCCAAAGATCCCTGAGCAGCAAGTGGTACCCTATGCCCTGGACCACCTCTCCCCAATTTAAATGAAAACCCTACCAGAAAATTTACTGTGAAGCTCGTACAAGGAAGAAGGATTCTGGATTAATGGGATGTAACAGGCAATTTATCATAGAAAAATTAAACTGATTAGTGGCTCTCAATCCCTACTGGAAGTCACTAAATCTGATAAAAGATTCCCAGTAAGAAGTATCTACCAGTATTTTACAACACCATTTTTAAAGTAAACTGTCATTCACGAAGCAAATAAATGCAGAACTGCTGTTGAGAAATAACATTTTCCCCCTTTCCCAACTCAGTGTACTTTCCCTTGGCTTTGATCACTTTTGTCATTAATCCTAATCTTCAAAACTCCTGTTTGCAAGTTCTGGGAAGTCCTTCCTGAAACAAAAACCCCTCAGAGCCAAATGCAGCATGGCTCCAATTCAGATATTTTCAAAACCAACGCTTTTTGATAATTTAGGAAAAAGCAACATAAAACCCAAGCACAAAGCTAATCAAAATTGTTTAACTGTAGTCATTAAATAGACTAGAGCCTTCCTCATGGTTTGCTCTCAAATTGCCTGGCTCCTGTGCTGTGTTTCTCTCTGCTTCTCTCCCAACTGCTTTGCAGTCCTGTGCCTCAGCTACAGCAGCTGCTAACACACCAAGGAACCAGAACTCCTCATGGACAGGCAAGAAACAAAACAGATCATCTGAAAAGGTCATGCCAGCCAACAAGCAGATGCATGGTGACGCAGCCACAGCCTGCTGCTTAATTAGTGCTTAAGAAGTGCAACAGGCTTCAGGGCATTGCTTTGTCTTGGTGTGAGACAAAAAGGAGCTGGCTGACTTTTAGAAAAACTGTGAACTTCTCGCACAGTTTTTATCTTTATTAAATCCTTGTAGATATTCAAAATAAAACCATCTATAAACATCCTTTCCAGCTCCAATACTGTTTGCTCTTCCACATTATGCCTTGCCCTTCACTGCCAGGAAGGGGAGAGTTCCAGACCAATGACTGATTTCCCATTCTTCCTCCCTCCTCCTACCCTCCCTCCTTCATTCTTCCAAACTATCAAATTTACCCTGACTAGACATGAGGCATTCTGGACAAGAGTTTGACAGAACAACATGCCTCAGACAGGCAATTTCATTCTCTGCCTTACTACAGAGCTGACAAGTTATTACTGTGATTTATATCAACTGAAAGGAGAACATGCAAGAGGGGGCAAGCCTGGTCTCCAGACACTGTGGGGCTTTCTTCATTCAGTTATGTTATTGGAGGAGCATAATCCTGAAGTCATTTGCTTTGGAATGGAACTAAATAAAAGTGAATTAATAAACATGAAATAAACTCTCAAAATTCATGCAATTGTAATAAAAATTAAACGCCAAACATAGTTCTGGATAGGAAATCAGAATTGCTTCCCTCCATAGCTGGAATGCTGCTAGGAGACCACAGAGAACAGAAGGGATTGGAAAGAGACAGGAATTTTCTTCACTTTCTCCCAGAGTACTCTAGAACTGCCCACCAGGCACTGCCTCCCTTTCCTTATACAATAAATCATTTTTCCACGTTTAAGAAGATGGGAGCAAGAGAAGAAAGAATCAGGCAGGTGCTACAGCTAAAGTTCAACCTGCCTCTTTGGATGCCCCTTAGTCCCACAGTTCAGACAGCTGGAACCACCCATAGAAATTAATTAATTTGTGTTGAAGAGGGTCTTTAATAAACTACATCTGTACTCCAGAGTCCTGCACACCAACACCAGTACTTCTTTCTTTCTGCTGAGGACAGTGTGTTTATTACCGCTGGTGGCTTTTGCATGTGTCTAACACTGCCAGCAGATAACCAGCCTATCCTTGGCAGGTACAGCTTGTGGGCCTAATGCTATCCACCTAGGACACTACCCAACCTGCAGTCATCAGTAAATGTCACCATTAGGCTGGCAGTTTCTGAACCATTGCCATTAATAAAAATGTTAAACAAGATCAGATCCAGAGACAGATTTGTCAGACCCTACCATAGCTGTGTATCTGCTAAATCTCCTGTCAGTGTTCTGTGATACCACATCTACAGATGCCAGCTACCTCTACCTTCTTCACCCAATTTGCATCTACATCAGTTTAATACTACTTCCCATGTGGCAGTGTACCAAATGCTTACTGAAAAACACTTAATATGATGAACTGGATATCATCATTCCTACCTGGCAGATGAAGATACACAGAGACTCACCCAAGGCCAAGAGTGGTTCATCAAGGTGAACCTTGCTCTTCTGGGAACACTTACAGTACCAAACTCTGTTCAGTGGTCAAAAAAAGCACAAGTCTACAGCTTCCACTGGCTTTTGTGGAGGAGGAAGCAACCCACTTTTTTCATTCCAGTTTCTCACTAGTATCTGCATATTCCAACAGTGACACACTCTCATTACAGACTTTGAACATGTTATTGTCTTGAGGAAAGCATGACATTTGTCAGCCTGCACAACCAGATTCTTTTTCCTCCTAGTTTCTTAGCCTGGCAATAGGATGTAGAAGAGAAACCAACCATCTCAATCTGCAGTGCCCTGCTTTGTTCATCTTGTAGAGCTGTTGTTTCTTCTCCTTCCACTGTTTCCTGGCATGTAAAAATCTCCTAACTGGCGTCTGGAGTTCCCTCTTCAGCTCATGGCTTGCTTCTAAAACCATGAGCCTTGTAGACATTTATATTACAATCACTTCTTTCTGGTATTTTCATGCTCTAGCACGGATCATACAAGATACCCATTGGCTTAGTGCTTACAGCTCAGCTTGAAATGAAGTGAAAAAAACCTGCAAATAAGGTCAGTGGCATCAATTCTCTCCTTTTCTGAAGTTCATCTGGAATCAAACAATCTGTGAAACTACAACCACTCGGCTGAACTTCAGTCTAAAACGCCAGACATAGGAATGACATTTCAGGACTGAAAAGCAGACAGGTGCTGGAGAGGCATGCTGTTTCACAGCTGGACACTGGGGAAACCAGCCATGGATGGATGGATGGTGATGATGGAAAAGATGGCTGAACTGCAGCAGGCACATTCAGCATGATGAAAAGTGGCTTAGATGAGGCCTGGAAGGTGGCACTGGGGACAGGTCACTCACCACAATCTGCTCTGCTGGCTCGACAGGCTCAGCAGGGATGGCCTCCTTTTCTGCAACAGCAGCAGCAGGGGTTTCCTCAATCTTGGGTTCTCCAGGTGGAGCTTCTTCAGCCTCTGTCTTTAGTTTTATTGATTTTTAAGTAGACAGTGGAAAAATTGTTAAGCAGCATACAACAGCAGGGAGGGAGGAGAGGAATGGTAACTGTGCCTGGCACAGTGCTGTTTTGTGCTCAGTCTTGCTGGCTTTTGTCAAGGAGAGGATAACACTGCTTAATCTTACAGCATCTAAAGGGCATTTTCATCCTCAGTGCACTATATATAATCTCAGCCAGTTCTACATCTCTTCCTCATAAGGAAAGCAAGCATCAGCTTCCTGAGTTCCAGAAAGGGGTGATAGAACTGAGGGGAAGGTCCAGAAACTGATGTCAAGGCCAGGAGTCGAAACTAGCACTCATGTGTACCAACCTTAGGCTTCAAACAAGAGTTTTAAAAATGATTCCTTATTCCCTAAGTTCTGTTTGTTCTCAGATAATATAGTCCCTTCTCCAGAGAAAGTAAGAAGCAACTATCAGAGACTCAAACAACTGATATGCACAAGGACAGCCCCTGACTGCTTGTATTCTGGCAGCACGAAAATCATCCCTGGTTTCCTATTGAAATGCATTCCCACTGATGAGGCATCCATTTACCAACCTACTAGTGGGATTTCCACCTTTTAAAATTCTAGCCCAAGTTTAGGGTTTTTTTTGCTGTTTTTTTTTTTTCCTCTTTCTTTTTTTTTTTTTTTAACCAAGAGAATCTAGCAAATCTCACCAGCCTTGCAACATGTTCAGTCCTGTGGCAAAATAGCTCAGAGGAAGTGTGATGTTCAATGGAGACGTCACTTTGCAAATACGTGTGCATACAAAGGGGAGCTGCACCCTGTGCTCAGCATATTCCATTTTTATGATGGCTGACTCAACCAGATAAAATAATCCAAGCAGATTAATTTGCTATGAGCAAATTGCTCAGCATAATATGAAGCTCAAAAATCTTTTTAGCTGTTTTCTAGTCGATAGCAGGCAGCTGGCTAGAAGGTCCCCTGTGATGAAGAGACAGCGTCCATGAAATCCTTAAAGATACTGAAATTTTCTTCTCCTGGTTGTTTTTCAGGAAAACCCCCATAGCTTCTCACTTCTTTTCTCATATATTCCTTAAGCAAACTGATTTTTAATGAGGTACAGAGAAGTCTGCCTAAGCAAGATCTTTAGGATTTGGCGTAGCCTAAAGAAACTTTCATTTATATTACAGTGTGTTGTGCAGAAATCTCTCTGTGCAGTGTATTAATGCCAGCTCTGGGGAATTTCACAAGGAAGAAATAGTATTGAAATGTGAAACACAAAATAGGTTTATGCCAGGTAAGATGACTAGTAAGTTTCCTGAGGTTTAATGCTGGAAGAAACTTTTGGGTTTCAAATCATGGGTAGTGTGCCATAATGCATGTTTCATTCATGTGCTTCCAGACACTTGTTGACAAGCAGACTTCGGTCTAGTTACCATATTTAAGCTCCAAGTAAAAACTCTCTTCCCATATTCAGTAATCATTATGAACAAAAGCACCACCAGAAGCATCACACAGAAGCCACATTAAATAATATTGACTCTCATTCTGCTTCTATTAAGTAGCTACAGCACAGACTGAGCAATGCTGCTATCCCACATCCTTACTCCAGAGTAACCAAAGACTGTAAGAGAAACTAAGAAACTGCCCAAGTATGATCAATTCCAAAAAGATTCTCCACTCCTCAGAAATAGACTGTGCCTACCATGGATACGTGGAGAGTGGATAAAACTACAGCAATACTGGGGACTTTTAAACAGCCATAGTGTACTATCACCTGCTTGCTGTACACTGGACCACAGTAGTCATTATTGCAAATTCTTAAATTTAATACATGAATAAACTCATGAAGTACACCTTTGAAAAGCAAAAATATATGGGAATGTTCTGCTTTTCTATTCTTTCTTGCTGCACTATCCTTATGTAAGACTGCTTCAGTGAGTCAAGTTTTACATATACACTGATACCACCCACTAGCTCTTCCAGGTAAAGGCTTTGTGATTGAGAGCATGGAAAACACAAAAAAAATAGGAGTAAATATCATTTTCACAAAGGAAAAATAGTGTCCTGTTTTGCAAGGAATTTAAAAAGGAAGCAAAAGCCAGCACTTACCAAAGGCTCTGTCACATTCTCATTTGATTGCACTGTAAATGCAGAAGTATCCTAAACACAGAAATAAAAAATAATGATGCAAAAATATCTGAGACAGGATGTTTGCAGGTGTCTATCAAAGACCTGACTTTTAAAATGGTTTATTAAGTAAGGTCATAAATAAATTCACATAGAATGAAATAAGAACTACAATCTAAATAAAAATATTCATAATTATTAAGCATTCCTTTTTCAATTATATATTCTATGCTTCTAAACCATCAATGTTATTAAAAGCAGTGAAGAATTCTTCATAAGATATATCCAGGTTGGATAAGGCCTTGAGCAACCTGGTCTAGTGGAAGGTGTCCCTGCCTATGGCAGGGGTGTTGGAACTAGATGATCTTCAAGGTCCCTTCCAACCATTCTATGAATCTAACACTAGCTCTGAGCGACTTTCACATCCTCTTGATTCTGGGCTTCTATTTTCATAGCAACTAGAGTATTAATGGATACAAAATTTTACCTGCCCTAAGAAGGTACAAAAATGAAGACATTTCCAAAATCTTACTGATTCAGAACCAATTAATTATAAAATACTGAAAGGCCATATCATTTTCCTGCTGCAGTGGGAACATCACATTTTAATATTATTGGGATAAACATTTTGCCTTTATTAGAGGTGGTAGCTTTGTTTTTTGCCCCTTCCTTCTAGATTCTTTACTAATGCAAATTTCCTGGAGCAGAATGGTTAAGCACCAGAAAACTCATTTCCATCCTTGTAGAAGCTCAGCCTTTTTGGGTACTTTTAAAAAATGGTGTACAGGGTATGCTGTGGATGAGCCAGTGTCTAAAGGGATGCAGGAAAATAATGAGGCTCCAGGTTATCCACTTGAAATTTGGAATCTTGGCACAGCCCTGGAATTTGAAAGCCTAAACATGTTATCTTCCTGTGCTGTGTCTCTGTAATGCCTGATATAAATTCATGGCAGTAAACAAATAATTCAGGTTTAACTTTCACAGTAAAATATATCTTAAATCAAATAAATATGTATAAACATACAGCTCATTAAAGTCACTGAAAATATGTAACAGAGCAAATGGCATTTTACAGGATTTTGGACTATGAGAACAATACACTAAAGAACACGATAAAAAAGCCAAAATAGACCATTCAGGAGGAAAAAACCCAGTCCCACCTAGAATCATTGAAGGTTAGGGTTTGGAAGACACCTCCAGAGATTATCTAGTCCAACTCCTCTGTTAAAGCAGGCACATCTAGATCAGGTTGCACAGGAATGTGTTCAGGTGGGTTTTCAAATTCTCCAGAGAAGGAGACACCGCAACCTCTACAGGGAGCTTTTTCCAGGGCTCCAGCACCCTCACAGGAAAAAGTTTCTCCTTAAGTTCAGGTGAAGCCTCTTGTGTTCTAGGTAGTCATGTTTTTCCTATTAAATTCATTCAAGCCAAGAGTACCACGAGTATTAACATCATTCAAGGAACATCTAGGAAGAATTTCTAAAGGCAGAGCAGGCTTGGATTTGAGTCTGTGTGATGTTGCTGTGCAGCTCACCTGCAGAACACATTTTCTGGAACTGTACAGCCAGTCCTAATCCCTTCTAAACCCACAGCACAGAAAAAAACCCCAAAACCCAAAACAGATCTCAAAACATGTTAATTTCTTACCTGTGTAAATCCATTAAATGCTGTGCTGGATGCCTAAGTGAAGATCAAAACAAATTATCATTTGTTTACTAAATCAGAACATGAGTCAAAACATTTTTATTTGCAAAATAAAAATGTAGGCCAGACATTGAAAAAAAAATTAAACAAAAGTTAAACTGAAGGGTAAGGCAGCAAGAAATTTGACAACAATGCTATTTGATAACAGGTGTCACAGGCTTAAAGAAAACAAAACCAAAAAAGCAGAGTAATTATAAAATCATAACAAAAGAAACAAGGAAAAGATAGGTGTGTTTAGAGTTATAGAGAGAGAACACAAAATCTGTGAGACACTATGTGCCTTCACAGTTCAAAGCTTCATTCACTGTGTTGAAAGACATTTTTGTCAGCCTGCTTCACCACAGGGCTGAAGGGCACCACACTATGAGCAGTTGCATGGCAGCTTATCAAAAAAAGAACAGCACGGGTTTAGGAGGGGCAGCGGGGAACACACAGATGGGTTGTTTGAAACGACAAGGTTATGCATGGCCTAAGGAACTCTTTGTCTAGACTAGGCTACACACTGGGGTAGGTACCTCTTCTTTATCAGCCTCAATTTCCTGGTACAACAATCCATATCTCCGGTTAGCAATTTCATCTTCAGATAAATCTGAGTTGTTGGTCTCATTGTCTTTAGGACTAGTTGAACTCTCGGTGCTAGCATTTCTGGAATTTCCCATTTGAAACAGAGTCAAGGGTCTAGCTATCTCCTTGCTCAGTCCAGGATTGCTAATGCCTGCCTGCTCCCCAGGCAGGCCTTGATTTATTTGTGCCTCCTGACTTTTATTGTTTGTACTTGCACCCACTTCTACCCAGCTGTTATCAGTCCCTCCTAGGTCTTGGGTAGACCATTTGTCACTAATGCCTAACCAAATGTTTTCCATGTTACCTTCCTCTGAGTCTTGCTGCTTGGGGAAAAAGGGCCAATTATCCAGTCCATTGGCTTGGCCATCTGACAGATTAGAAAAACCCCAGGAATCATTAGTAACTGTAGGATCCCAGTTTGCCAGCCAGGGGTCTGTTTCCAAGGCTTCAGGAACACCACTGGTACTAGGATGATCTTCAGTGACTGCTGCTGCTGCCCTACCTGTCACTCGGTCTTCTGCATTATCTAGGCAAGGGTTACCACAGCTTGTGCTAGCAGCATCAGCTGTCTCTGGCAGCAGTGCCCACTCTTTTTCAGCACCAGCTTGTCCTTCAGCAGCATCACTGTCATTTGGGAAGAGGCTGATGCTATTGTCTTCAGTTCCTTTACCAGACTCTTCTGCACTGAACACTTCAGCATCAGAGATAACGTTTCCAGTATCTGTAGGGTCCTTTTCTGTCTGGTCAGTTACCTCTAGGTCAGCATGTGCCATCATGTTTATACACTCCTTGGGTGTGTTTTCTTCAGTACCACTGTCAGTTTGGTCTAAGATATTCTCAGACGTCCTTTCATGGTTCTGATCCCAGATACCAAAGACTCTCTCAGGTTCAGCACCAGAGCTTTCTATTGTTTTACAGTTGTCCACTACTATTTTGTCCCCACCTTCCAGCCCTACGCTCAACAATGATATTTCTCCATCTGTCTCCTCAGTGACATTGACACATTTGAATTCCTCTTCCCTAGAGTTTTCTAGGTTAACACCACTAGCACTCCCAGAATCCCCATCATTATCTTCCAACTCATGTACATTTCCTACATCTGTGCTGACTAAAATGTCAAGATCTGGTTTTGCTAAACCCTCATGAAGTTCTGCCTCACTGTTTCCTTTGGTTTCACAGCCTTGCTCTTCCAGTTCCTCTGTACCTTCTACCTCCTTGTAGTTAACAGCTCTGGTCTCTACCTTTTCACTTGGCTTGACACCTGCCCACTCGATTTCCTCTTGCTCTTCCTCTGGCTTTTGCACATCACATGGGAGGGGTTCATCCAACAAGCTATCAGTTCCCAGGATGGGTGGCTCAAAACTGCTTATGTTCTCTAAAGGCTGATTGGTCACCACATCTTCCCATGGGACATTTTTGGCATCCAGCTGGTCATCCAGTGAAGTCCTTTGGTTTTCCTTTACAGAAGCTGACCCTGGTGCAGCATCCTCCTGCTCACCTGCAGCAGGCCAAACACTAGCAGGCAGAGCACCCGTGGATTCACTTGAAGTTTGCTCTCCCCCAGGGAAAAGCAAAGAACCGCCTGCAGAAATTTCCTGGCTGACACTGGGTGTGCTAACATCTAGGCCCCAGTTGAGTGAACCTAGATCAGTTTGAGATCTGTTAATATCTTCTGATGACCCACTGTTTGGGGTTTCCTCCATGACCAGGTTACACAGGGAAAGACTTTTTGAAGAATCAGGCTTTAAGCAGACAGAAAAGCAAAGAAAAAAAACACAAGATGAAAAAGATAAAGGAGGACTCGATGAGAAAACACAAAATTTATACTTTACTAGAGCAATTTTAATTTAAAGAATGAAAGTGACTAAATTAAACTGTTTAAGGAAAAGCTATGCGGTTTGCAACATTTGGAGGCAAAAGACTGCAATGTAAAAGAGCAGCACTGATAGACCAAACCAGAAAACTCTCTACTACAGCACACTGATAAAAGCATCTCTCCAGCAGTTGCAGTTTTGGGGGGAGGCTTGCTTACCGGCTGCACCAATTCGCTGCTTGTCTGTACAGAAGAAAACCATACACACAAAACAGAAAAGAAGAGCGTGATGATGCACTTTGTTACAGCAGCAGTTCAATTAGCAATTCTTTATCCAGCAGCAGTTACTGGCTTGGTGTGGGGAAGGGCTGTCAGGTCCTCTCCTGCCACTCAATAGAAAAGTAATCCCAGGCCCTTGTATTTAAGCCACGCTTCCATGTATGTTGAGTACTCATCAGACTGTGCTTTCCCCTGTAAGCCACTCATATTTTTATCCCAGTTGAAGCTTACTATTATTTTTGTAAAAAACTATAGCAAAGAGGAAAATAACTATAATAGAGAATATATATATAGATATAGATGTATAATATTAACAAGCTATAAATAAAAATGTGTGAAAGTAAGACATGAATAAAGATATCTAACACAAGTTTGGAGCAATAAATTCAATACATTTCTGGATTATTTTAGCTGGTTTAGATATTGGCATTCTAGATATTAGACATTTAGATATTTGCCTAGCCTATGTGTGTGGCTTTTTTCCCCCCAGGCTTTATACAACCTTTCCCAACAGAAAGAGATGAGCAGTTAATTTACACCGCAGATGCCATGTGCTCACAAAACAATGCTGCAAATCTGAATGAGTGAGAAGCATCCACAGATTTCTGTGCTGGCTGAAGCTGCAAGAGTTCCAAAATGAGTGTACCCGGCTCCTCATCAAGTCAGCTAGCTATGCCCATGACTTAGAGTCAATAGAAAGCTCACAAAAACGTGTTCTGTTCTTCTTGCAGATCGTTGTGTAGGTAGGTAGTTAGGAGGGTAGACAGGTAGGAAGGAAGGAATTAG
>VXBD01000383.1:0-59992 GCA_013399975.1 Indicator maculatus | reverse complement strand
AGAGAGAGAGGGAGAGAGAGAGGGAGGGAAAGAGAGAGGGAGGGAAAGAGAGAGGGAGGGAAAGAGAGAGGGAGGGAGAGAGAGAGGGAGGGAGGGATTCACACAGTTTCCTAAAGTAACAGTAACTTTTGTGAATAACTCCAGCTCACTGTATTGTCACACATACAAGTTAAATTCGGTCTTCATTCCTGAATGTTGAAAAAAATGGTTGTCCACTGGCTTAAAGTCCTGAGGCACTACATCTTCACATAATTAAGACAGGTGACTAGCCTCCATTCCTACCCTGCAATAGCTAAAGTTCAGCCACAAGAATAAAAGCAACACATACTTAGTGATAATGACTGTGAATCTTATTAGCCTAGATTTCTGACTTCATTTAGATTTTGTAGGCCAAGCAACAGAGATTATTTTTTGTAGTTGTATATAAAAGATTCCCAGTGGCTTCATATACTTGGAACTGTTTGTCATGGTCTGTAAAGTCTTTATCTTGGCTTTCAGTAAAAGCACTATAAATTTGAATTTAGGATGTTACAAAATCAGAGGCACAGAAATATCCCAGTTCACAACAATAAATGTCAAGCTTACCGTCCATAGATCCCATGGCAATGTCTGAAATAAAGGAGCAGAAAAAAAGAGACTCTTAGAAAAATACTGTTCACATACCCTGTGATCAACATGCTACATAACTGAGTTCAGTAACTCACAAGAGAAAACTTATTTATATGCATATTTATAACACGTGTGTTAGTGCGCGTGTGCACGCACAGGCACATACCTGCATACTAGACTTTTGGGTTCAATAGGATGGTCACTATGTGATGGATTGTGGCATTTCCTACTTCAGAGCCATTGTTTCTTCCCAGAAAAACCACACCACCATGCACTTGAGTATCACAGAATCTCAGAACTGTCGGGGTTGGAAGGGACCTCAAACGAAGATCACCCAGTTCCCACCTCCCTGCCATGGGCATGGACACCTCACACTAGATCAGGTTGCTCAGAGCCCCATCCAGCCTGGCCTTAAAATCTTCCAGGGTAACAGATTCTGAGCTGCTGACTAAACGATCCACAAGTAGAGCAGTCTGGGCAAGGTGTAAGCTTTAACAAGCTTACATAGGTCAGGGATTTTAGCCAGTTAAAAAATGATTCAGCTGTCCCCTGAGAACACATGAGTTTTCTCAAAACTTGGACACCAGGAAGGAAAACAACATGCTTTTTGGGATAAAAAACAATAAAGTTGACCAATGTTTTCATTTCCTTGTCCAGGTTGTTAAGCAATGAATGTTGGTGACCTTTTGGCAGAAGAGCTGAATGGAAAGATGAAAGAAAAGTAGTAGACTTTATGCCAAATATTAGCAGCCCACACATGAGAAGGAACTCTGCTAGCTGGTCACAAAAGCTGTCTGATATACATAAAAACATGTCTACTATATTCACACCTAGGTTAAAGTGCATAAAAACCAAAAATTTAAAGGTGTTCCTAAAGTAAAATGCAAACCTGCTCCTGAAGAATTTGCAAATGTTAAATATGACATCTAATATTTGCCTGAGAGAAAGGATTGCTGCATGTAGCTTCTTTTCTTGCCTGTTTCCTTTAGAAGACAGCATAGCGCTCTGAACAACTGCATTCATAACAAACAATACAGTAATAACTCCCTACTCATATTTACAGCAAATTAACATCAACAGCCATTTCTCAATCAGCTTAATCTCTTTCAGTTCAGTGCTTCTGTGGCTGTAACTCACCGGTGTACTTGGCTGTAACATTATTAACTGAATAGTCAAGCTTTAAGGTGAAATCATAGATCTGTCCTGAAAGCACTAATGGGTAGAAATCCTAGATGTCCTACTGACTTCCATAGAAGGACAGATGACTTATTTTTTATTTTTTCTCTTTCATTGCTCATGAGACTTTGAGCACAAGCAGAGCCCCATCCAGCCTGGCAAAAGTGAGGCAGATCACTGTCAGTAAATGGAGGTGAGGGTAAGGCACATTTAGAAAGGCCACTACTGAAGAAGCCACAGAAACAAATGCAAGTGAGAAAGGTCAGACTGAGGCTCACTTACTGTGGTCTGTTCACCCTGGCACAGGAGTGGAGGGAGGTAATGAATTACATGATCAGTAGAGAAGTCATGCCAGGCCTCCCAAGGCATCATGGCACAGATGACTACTCCTGTCTTCCTGTCACTACTTCAGCACTTTACTGAGGGGCAAATACCTGTGACCAAGGCAAAAAACATACACATACAGAAACACCACTTAAAGCTCTCTTCTTAGTCTCCCTGCAGGCTACCACAGGGCTCTCCAAAGACTGCAACCACAGGTTTAATTCTGTCTGTGCTGCCACAGAAATGACCTGCTAAATCCTGTGAGACCAAGAACTAGACTGCAGGACTGTCTTCTCTTCTTTGAGATTCAATGATTCTTCTGAAAACATGGTGCTCTATCTCCTCCATATGGTCTTATGGAGGTGGACCATCCTTTCTCATTGTGTCAAACCATCACACTCATGTATATATGCTGGGAAGAAAAGTGAAAGGAGAGAAGAGACTGAAGGTGCTCAGTGAATGCTTCCTGACTGACAAAACGAGATTCTATATTTCATGATGCAGTTGAATCTAAAAGAACTTTTTCCCCACTAACCTTCAGTACAATGTGATGCCATAACAAACATGCTGTGTCACAAAAGTCAGATATCCTTGGTTTAATGACCCAGGGCTCTGGGCAACCTGATATAGGTGAGGATGCCCCTGGTTAATGCAGAGGGTGTTGGACTAGATGACCCTTGGAAGTCCCTTCCAACCAAGACCATTCTATGATTCTATGATCCCACTGCTCTAATCAACATTATTACAAGACAAGCTGAAAAGACAAAGTTAGAAAAGTCAGAGATAGAGTTCTCTGTCACTGTTGAATGGCAATGAATTTCCTTCCCCTTCTTCTCTGTTTAGAGGGAGTAAGAAAATAAGAAGCACAAAGCCTCTGCTATACTTAAACACCTCTAGCAAACCGCACAGAGAAATTTCAGCTAATATTCTGAGTGCTGGCAGTATACTGATTTTCTGACAGTGCAAAATGCATCAGAGATCACTGCAGATCTCATTACATAACTAGGACTGCACACCAAATAAGAATTAATTAACTGAGGAAGAGATCAGCAGAGAACCAGGACTCTCTCAGCCTTAAAGCCTCTTGTCTCCTCACTCCGTTCCCAGTGCTGCATTCCTGAACAGCTGATTAGTCCTCTCATGTCTCACAGTACATGCCAGGTCAGTGATAGCCCCAGGGCTAATAGGTTTTGCCAACAGTGTGTTAATATTGTTTCTTTCTCTCTGTACAACACAGAGCTGCAGCTCTACTGGCCAGTACTTCCCTGCTGTACTATCAGCCCTCTGGGTAGTGAGGGAGAGAGTCATGGATCTCAAAATAGTAGGGTCCTCTAGGGTAAGCTAATGAAAATCAGAAACTGGGCATATTACACTTTATATTTTCTTTTGTTTTTCTTATGTTGTCTTTTTTCTTTTTTTTTTCGCCCTCCATAGTGCTGCAAGGAACTACCATGGCAAATATTCCCACAGAACGCAGTTTCTCTAAAATAGCATTCTGCAAGGAAATGCCCTCTTACATCTTCTCATTTTCCTTGAGGTTAGGTCTAAAATAGATTTCTAAAAGCAAACCCACTCAAACCATATCTGTTGCTTGCTACAGAAACTCCACCACAGCAAAGCAATCACATGCTGACTCCATGAGACCTAGGTCACCGCAGGCATCTTTCCAGACATGAAGAGTCAAAGCCAGGACATAAAAATTGTCAGGAAAAAAACAAGCAGTGTAAAATTTTAATGTTGGCTCTAAGAATTTTTCTGAAGCTGGAAAATAAGAACTTGCCAAAGTCAAGGCCAAGGTACCAGCAAAGTACTGCCTGACAGCTTCCTTCCTTTCCAATACATGATCAGGTACAGGGATACTGAAGGGGAAAGGTAGATGGCTGACTAGGGCTGCTTAGGAAGGTCACATTTTTCAGACACTGCAGACACACTGCTCATTAGTACATGAGGCAAATCTTTGCTATAAAACACAACACATTGCATTCATATATTTTGCCAACCTCCAGGCAAAGAGATACCTGAGACATGGGTGAATGAGTAACTCCTGTGGATACAGCTTCTGGCTTGAAAGGGTCAAAGTCCAAATCTAGCAAAGATTCTTCTTTCTTAGCTTCAGGAACTTCATTCTGTTAGAAGAGAAACATAACTTTTGAAAAACTCTTATTTCAAAATCTTCCTTGGGCAGCAAAATATTGAGCCAGCCTTTTTAGCTGTGGTACAAAGCAGGAGGAGAGGAAGCTCTGAAGACTCTCCTGCAACTTTTATGTATTTTAGTGTAACTTTTAATTTTATGAGCTTCATTCTTATGATGTCTTTGTTTTCTCTGTAGTGCAGCTTTACCTTTTGAGAGTGAACATACCACAGCCTTTTTGAAAAAGTGCAAAGTATTCATCACTTGTCTGTCAAGGCCCTTTTAAAGTGCTTTGAGCCAGGCACCAAAACTAAAAACTACAGAAATGGCACCCAGTGTCCATACATTCTAATAAGTGAGTCTCTCCCCAAACACAAACATCAGTAACAAGCCAATACAGAAGGACACAAATACACTTGACTTAAATTTCAACTCTGAACACGAATACGAATTTACATTTAATGCTGTCCTTAGTTGTAAACTTTAGGAAATACCTTACGTAACACTAACTAAATCTTGCTACACTGATCTGCTCTTACAAAACTGGATTACATGCTACAGCCTTTTTCTCTTTGCAATTAATGAATTAACCAAGGCCTCTGAGGTCACTATAAATATATGTATTGGTTCAATTGGCTACAAGTCTTTCCTGCTGTAACACAAATAATTGGCATCCTTCAACACAGAATTTTAATTAGCATGAAATCATAGTTGAGATTTAATTGTCACTAAAGAAATATTTCAGACAAGCCTGTTGGATTTTGGTAACAAGGCTGGTACTTCCCACTTCTAGTTGTTCAGTGAAGCTTCTCTTTTGATATATGGAATATGGAGATAGTAAAGTATTCATTAGAATGCTATTCTGAAAGGTGTTTGGGTTGGAAATGGTGCTATGGGAAATGAGTTGCATTCACATATAATCTCATGTTAGAATGGTAATACAGGGTCAGGTCATGTAGTCCAGTGTCCTGCTCCTGACTGTGGCCAAAATATATGCAAGGGGAAGTCCATAACAGGGCATTCATAGGAAGACCAAAAGTAAGATAAAATAAAGATGATAGTAATAGTAAAATAAACAAATAAAACCTTTCTGTTATTAAAACATTTAATAAACTTTCCAAAGTTCATGCAAACTTTCCAAAGTACTATTACTATGGATAAACAGACATTCAAATGTAGGTAATGAATGGCTTCCATGTGCCACAAGACCTCTCTGTGTCACCTGAAACAGGGCCCAAAGAGCTCTTCAGTTCCCATGCAGGGAATGACAAAATCACCTGAACTCTTCATTCTGGAAGAGGAGTGCTAGGGGTTATGTGTATGTGGTGTACATCAGACTGAGAGGCACAGGAGTTTGGCTGCTCTATTACTCCTCCAAAGCAGGAAGGCAGGTGGCAGCAAAAGCGATGGAGGCAGGTGTAGAATAAAGAAAAAAGTAGCAGTGCTCCATGTGGCACAGAGTTCACCTGGGGACCTCCTTGCCATCATGTGGTGTGAATGTGAAAAATTTACACATACTGAAAGATGGAACAATTTTTTTGCAAAGCAGCCTGTTGAGGATCACTAACAGGTAGAGATCATGCTGATGAAGCCCTGCAAATGACTGGAGGCTGGGAGACTGCAGAAGTGGATGTAAGAAATATTAGCTTTGCTTGCCTTGTTTTATGTTCTTCACTCAGACTCTGCTTTTGGCAGCTGATGATGATGGCTAACTGGTCTGACACACTGAAGCCAGTGTTACAGTCTCACACTTTAAAAAGCCAAATCCAAACCAGCCCTTGTCACCAGCATTACATTCATTTTATCATGCCTTTCATCCAACATATTTGGACTATATGCTGAATGTGAACGTACCATTACCCTCAGACTAAAACCAAGAGAAAACTCCTCATACCTTCAGGGACAAAGGCCTAAATAAACATATAAAGTAAATCAGATGGAGATTTAGAAGAAACAGGAACCTCAGGAAATCACTTTATAGCCATGACAGGAAGGCATGCCAATCATCTTGGGTTAATTCCACCATAGCATGACAAAGCATGAATGAATGTCAAATGTAAACGAGGTGGAAGCAAGAGTGTACCTCTCAGAGGATGTGTATGCACAAGGGATGGAGAAGGCACAAGGGATGGAAAAGGCACAAGAAACCTGCAAGGATCACCAGAACTGCCACCCCCTCGCTGCACACAGTGTACCAGCCTTGAAACTACCCTAGCGGCTATGAGTAGTCCACTTCAGAGCACTCAAACACAATAAGTACATATTATAAAGGCCTACAATATTCCAAGGTAGTAACAGGATAGTAGGGAGAAATGTGATGTGAAGAAAACAAGAAATAAAGCAAGCAGACTAATTTCTAAATACTACTTTCATCTGGTCACTCAGATATCACACCTCCTCACCTCTTGTTTTATACTTGGCAGTAATTAAATGATTCTTGACAATGAATGAACTGGAAGCGTGAGCTGCTTTGTTGAATCAGAGTTAAAATATCCAACCACACCAAGCAGAATTGTCCTTCAGCATTTTGCAAACACTGAATGCATTAGAAGTGCTTGGTAAAGAAAGATGAACAACAAGTATAGGCTATTTGTGTTCCAGAGCAGAAAAGTGCTAGCCCTGTTCATGATCCCCTCTGAAACAGGATTAAATTTATCAGTCTGTCAGTTTTGTGCCTCTGTGGGAGGCACAATCAACAATCCTTTGGGAAGTCCTACATCATTAGAGGGCTCTGCAGGCTCAATAATTTTCTCCATATTGCCCAACAAGGGCTCTCAGAGTACAGGAGATGTCATAGGCATGAAGAGGAATAAGTCCATATTTCCTGTGGATTCCATGCAACATATTTTTAATAACTAGTTCTCTTACAGAAGGATATCAAAACTATACACTATCACACTATTTGGGTATACCTGTACAGAGATCTCAGATACATTAAGGTTACTGTAGTAATGAGGGTGGATTTTGTGGAGGGGGAAGTGCAAATGATTCATGAGAAGCTGAGCAGGGAATAGCTCAGGTCTTTCCCAGGTCATTGACTGTGGAGGAGGAAGGGGCATAAATCACTCACTGAAAGGAGATCAATTTTTCCTTGAGATGTAAGGGAAAAATTTCAATTCTCAAAAGCACACCCCACCTTTATTATGCCATCCTATTTTTATACCAGTCTCTTCTAGAAAGGATGTGAAGATCCTGGAACCATGACTTATACTCATTTAAATCACTGTTCCAGTGTCAGCTCTTAACAGAAATACAAACTGGTTCCAATTCTGCTTTCCTGGCTGGTCTGACAGGTGAAGATTTGGTGGATACAGCATTTAATGTGGGAGATCACATCTAGCATAAGTTACACTGACTTACCATTGATCTCAAAGCACATGGTGTCAGTGTTAACTCCCCTGAAGTCAGGGTACAATGATGCAACAGACTTGCAACCTCCCTTCAAGCAGGAGAGGCCAGCAGTGGCTGCATCCTGAGATCTGCCGTCAATACTTTAATTGCACGGGGACTTCACCATAAATAACTCTTTTCTCTTCCAAATAGAGCCTTGTGGATGACAACACTGCTTTCTTCCCTCCATAAGAAACCAAAACATCTCAGGTTCAAATTCTCTAAAATGACTGTTTTTTCTTGCTGTGTCTACCTTCTCTTGCATTGTCAAATGAATTCATACAAAACAAATAATTCACATGAAAACAAAAATTCATAAACATTCTGCATAAGCATCTGCATATTTCTCCCCAGTTTGTCAGACAGAGGCTTGGATTTCAGAGTTGTAATTACCATAATAGAATGAGTCCCTTATTGAACAACCAGCAGTTACCATAACTGCATAAAAGCTGAAAACTGAATACAAAATACACAGACTTATTTTACACAGCTCTTGCTTTTATGCTTGTTATAAACCATTTATAAAAAAATCATAATAATGAGGAGAAAAAAGTAATTTTGATCCCTTCTCTGCTATGTAACTACTGTTTCTATGAGTCAAAACCAACTGAAGGAATAATCCAGCTGGAGAGAAATTTTATACTTGCAAAAAAGTTGATTAAAACAGGCAAGTTGCATTTTTTTCTAATCACTCAAAATCAAAAAAGAGCAGATTTTACAGTTTTGATGGGAGAAAGAGAAATAATGAAGGATCACTGTAAAGAGCCATTTGAGATGTTTAGGATAGGTAGAAATGCATCTTAGATGAACACTCAGCTTGTAATGCAGCTTGGATGCAGGTACATCTCAAACATGGCTGCTTTGCAGTATTTTAGTCAGGCCCATCAGGAAAAGGCTCATCTTTTTCAACGTGTTGCCAAGATCAGCCATTTTGAATGATTATACCTGGTCTATTCAAAGACAAAACACTGTAAGTATGACCGTTTCAAGACAACGTAAAATGATAACATTGCTTTTGCCTTTTACCAGCAGCCTCCCCACAGAGACCAGCCCCAAGGCCACTGTCTTGGAGAACTCAGGGTGATTGCAAGGTTGGACCCATACACCATCCTCGGAAGCTTACCTGTGATGGGGTCGTCACATTAATTTCTGGGACGAAGTTGTCGTCGAATAAGTTAATGATGTTCTCCTGTTGCAACTCCTTCGTGGGTGTGAGTTTAGGCAGTGGTGGGACTGGTGGACCTTTCCTCAGCTAGGCAGACAGAAAATATGTCATAGACTAGTTCAGGGATAAAAGTAAGAACTTTAAGCTAGGCCTAAACAATTACTTGGAAGAGCAATGCTGCACAGAACCAGGTATCTGCAGGTTTTTGGCTTCTTAAATTAATTCCTGATACCTTTAAAGACTACTTAATGCTGAGACCTTATCGTGACTGGGAACCACAGCACCTCAAATGGGCTTAGGTCTTTAATTCCCCCTGCTCTTGGGAGATTCACATAACTATGACATGGAATTATAGCAAATGGTATTGGACAATTTAGAAATCTATCAAAATATCAAGAAAAAAAAATCCAGAAAAAATCCTCAGGTATTATAGATACGTAACACCACTGGCTCCATTTAAGATTAAACTGAGTTCCACTAGATGGATATTCAGGCAGTGAGGTGTCACAGTTTTGGAGATCAGAGGAAAGAAGTGTGCTCACATACAGCTACCATGTAAAATGAAATTTATTCTGATGTGTTTCCACTATAGAATCATCAATCAGCACAGAAACTATCCCAACTCTAGAAACATCAGTGACATCAACAAAACTCTTTGAAACCTTGGCCAAGTGTCACACATAGCTTGTATGTTACAGCTGAAACTGATGCATGAAACTCCTTTTTATTTCACCAACGTTGATGAGAACAGAAATAACTCCAGTGACTTTAGCAAAGAGTCAGACTTCTCAATCCAGTGTTAGCAAGAACCAACACCTTTAATTATCAGTAATTATCACAGTAGTATTTAAGCTAGCTCTATCATTTACTGGCTTAGATGTGGGCCAGAGTGGTGATACTCCTTGCCTAATTTATTTTCCAGGGTAAGCATAAATTTGAAGATGAATGAAAAGCAGAAATATATAATGTACTGAAATTTAGGAGGAGGCTTTAGAAATTGGTTTTTCAAACCATCACTGCTGGAACATGAATCCTTAGAGACTATGAAATTTTTTAAGAAGTATTTTGATTTGTCACCATAAGTCTCCTCCCCAGTTCACTGGCACCTTAAATTTTCTTCATTCCCCCTTATATAAAAAGAATTTTCCACCCATGCTTGTGACAGGCATGAACAACGAATGACTAGAACAGAGTGCAACAGAGCTAGTGGCCTCATTTCTCAGTCCCTATTCAGATGAAAAATCCACCATATCCATATCCATTTTCTCAGGTATTTTTCACTGCATGACACAATAGTAAGGTTTCAGTTTACCTGTGTAGGTGACTTAGGTCGGGCTGGTGCTGGAGACGCTGGTGCCAGCATGTGATTAGGACTAGCAGTAGGGCTAGGCAGGGGAGAGGCCTCCTCTGGTGGTGACGGTGTTTTTGCAAAGCAGAGAGGACCTGAATCGCTGGACAGAGGCAAAGCAATGGTGAGGACATACACATCATGCTGACCTTGACAATTTGATGCAATAGGTGAAGTGCATCCCTGATGTAATATCAGTGACCAGTGCACACTGGAGGTGAACTGAGCCATTCTACAATGTCTGAAATTAAAACTGATATAAATTTCCATTAAAAGCCAGTGATCTACAGTGGCAAAGGAAACATTAATTTTGAGTAGTCCTGGTTTTGGAACACCTGTTTATCTGATGATTATAACTTGAGGGAAACAACGTGCCTGCACTTTGTCAGATTCTGTATTTGAAATAATGTTTCAGGTATAAGGTTGTAGCTATCATAAAAGGTGAGATGGAATTATTGTCTTCATTTCACACAGTTCTCAATAAAAATCTCTAAATATAAAAATCTCAGCAGAAGGCATAACAATGAAGAACGCAAATACTTCAGAAGCAACTTCAGAAAGGTTTCAATGAAATAAAACACGTCCAAGATTCTTATAAAGATATCACTATTTAGAGGGACAGTCCAACACAACTACAAAAAAGCAGCAGTCAAGTGACTTCAACAGAGCTCTGCCAATACTAAGAAAAGATCTGATGAAGTCCCAAGAAAGGATCTGCCCTTCCCATGAAAGGCCTTGGAGGAAACACTGAGACATATTCAGCTACCTAGAAACGCCAAAAGCTTACAGCTGAAGGAGGCTATAAACTACTGCACTCAACAACCACAGTACTTGGTAAGAGAAGAGCAAGTCCTACAGATCTCCAGGGAGAACAGCAGCGCTACCTGATTGAGGAGACCACACCATAAACATGTTCCTAAGGCTAACACAAGAAAAATTTGTTCTTTGGAAAGGACAGACTTAGCTCACACTCACCACCTCTTTCTGTGGAAATATTAAAAAAGAAAAAATAAGGAGTTATTAAGAAATTTGTCTTCCAGTACAAAATATGCCTTCAGGATATTAACTAGTAAACAAGGTTTCAAGATGTTTCTATTTATACAGTTATCTAAAGGAAAGATTAAATACTTTACTTGTCTAGTATCTACTTCTTATGCATCTAAAAAGGAAAGCTGTTTGCTGTTTTCTCTTAAAAAGAACCATTCCAGAGTAGTCTTTCAGAGTATCATAACTAATAACATAAACAAAAATCTATCCAGATATTCTCACAAAGCTTTCTGAACAGAACAGCAAAAGAGAGTAATATGGTAACAAAAAATTTTGTGTATTTTTAAAAAGCATTTTTAAAACAAACTAAGAATATCACATTACATTAAACTATGTCTACTCATTTGCAGCAACAATAATCCATTTTTCCCCCCTCATTCATGTAACGAGTAATTCAGTGGGAACAGGCATGTGCAGATGTTGTCTTGTTTAGTCACTTTTAAATGCTGCTACTCTTGAGTCCAGCTTGAGGGTAACTTTGCCTACCTATAACATCATTCTGATTGCTCCTCATGAGCTTGGATTGGCTGGAAATTCACTCTGAATATAATAAGCAGTCTAACTATTTTAGAATTTCAGCCTCTTCTGATTAACATTATTACAGCACAGAGGGATCAAATTATGGCAGAAAAATCAGAAGCAAAACAGAAATACTGTTTTGTCACTGCATTCACTGACCTTCAGAAAGGTCTTTTGCTTTTCTTTTTCTTTTAAGACGTTTGAAAGTCACTAAATATACAATATTTTGCAATATTCTTTTCACTTAGCTTTTCAGCTTTTATGATGCCCTCTCAGATGACATTTCTTGACTTTTCCCCATGAGCAGAAGAGACAGAAACTGAATTACAGAGCTTGAGATTTTCACCTATTCACATGCCTTTAGGAGCTAAAAACCCATCTAAATATTTCAAGGCTTTAAACAAATTTATGAGAGTTAGTATCACTGCTGTAAATTAAGAATCTAAGAATAAACAACCTATAATCTTAGCTGATACAAATGGGGGTAACAAGCCTACAATGTAGTAGCTGAGAATCTGGACTTTATTATTTTTTAAAGGAAAAGTAAGTGGCTGATGAAGCAAGGTTTGCACCTTTAGTCATGTTGAGAAGAACTTTGTCCAAGGTACCTTACCTACCATCCTGAATGAACACACCCAGTGGACCATGTTTTGCAGCAATCACTTCACATGGTGTAGGTGATCGCTATGTATGTTGAAACCCACAAAGCCTACTGCAATGCAATTCATTAATAAAAGCAGTAAATTCACCTTGGTGCCCCTTGAATGGTGAAGGCCTTGTCTGCGTGCTGATCTCCCAGCTTCGTCATCACTTCGTATAGTTTGTGACATAGCTGAGGAAACAAAACACTTGCCTGAGTTCATATAAAACACTGTAGCCATGTTTGAAAAGACAGGTGACAAATCTGATCTGAGAACTGATAACATATACTCTGATAACTTTAACCTGGAATCTATATTCTTCCGAAAATACTCAGTGCCACATATATCAGAAGCTTAATTGGAAATCTATCAAAATCCACAGAACCATATACAACAGCAGTTCTTCAAAACCATAAGCTGATTTTCAGAGAGCAAATTCACAAGTGTGACTGGTTGCTGCCTGATCTGTGATGAAGGAGATGGTCTAAAGTTTAAAGCAACATGACTAGCTGAGAAGATTCATGCTTTCCCCTCAAAAATCTAATCCAGATTTCTCTGGGGCTTCTATCAGCTGAATTTTCCTAACAATTTTGGTTTCTCTAAGTAGGTTAATGTAGATAATACACTACCATTCAGCAAAAGAGCTTCACTGAAATGATTCTATTTGCCTAACAGTCATAGACAGAATGTTGTACTGCTAACAGAATATATAGCAGTCTTGAAAGGAATGCTTTACATGTTTTTCTTGTGCTGATTAAAGCAATGAGATGCTTAGCAATTGGATATGAAAAAAAAAACACCAAAGGCATCAGTATGATAAACAGAGTGGAAAAGCTATCAAAATAGAAACTGAATTTGGTGCAACAACTGGTAATGCACTGTAGTCCAAAAATGTACAGGTTGCCCCTTCCTTGAGTAGCATATAGAAATGGCAAGTAGAAATGAATAAAAACATTATACTAGAAATCTGGATCTAGGGCAAATTCTCCTGTGTTCCTCTGTTAGATCTTTACTGCTGCATCATAAGACTTGCCTGCTGCTACACATATCACATAATCCATTATACATAAGATATTAATTTTTTACTCACTAAAGCTATTTCCTTGTGAAATTTGGCTTCGAGGCTGGATACATTTTTGAAGGTGTTCACATAGAAGCCAACACGTCTGCAGATGATGGCACAAAGAAAGGAAAAAGAATAAAAGATAAAGGTGGGAGTGTCACAAAAGCGAATTAATTATATTTTTTCCCCCCAAACTAAAAGCAACATTTTAAACTATTATTCTCAGGAAAGCAAATAACTGGATTGAATAGCAAATTTTCAGACTATTTCATTCATTATTATTTCTGCTTGTGCTGAGAACCATCATATTTCACACATCACAGAGTGAATCAAGTTGAGACTCCCCCACAGTGGGGGACTTTAGCTTGTTTTAGAGAAGGAAGAGACTTGAAAGAATTGACATGAGGGTGGCACGACACAGATTAGACATTTTTACAAATGCAGTCAAAAAAATCTGCTTGCTTGAGGTGCTTACATACCTCATGTATGCATTAAAAGCAGAACGGGTTTTTTAAGTTTTGAATTATTATTTTTTTCTATTTAAAACTTTCATGTGTAATTTTTCCAAATTTCTATTCACAAAAATAATATTTGTCATAATAATAAATCTATAAAATATCAAATCAATGTATTATTTTCTTCCTGAAGAATTACAATAACTAAGAAAAAGGATTCTGAAAGCAATTGGTTTCTAAATTATGCTTGTTGCCTGAATTGAAGCCTTCCTTTTCCTGAGACTACTTTCTGGACAACACACATATTGAAATAAAAGGGCCCTTACTCTAAATAATTTAAATGCAGTAAACCCATTAAAAAAAAAAATCTTGAAGTGTTTTTCAATTGAAATAGTCAGAAACACAGCAGGGATGCCTTCTATTGATCTGAAATTTAACAGGAATTAATTTAGAAGGCAGAGAATACAAAGGCTACTTCACTGCTCACAACACATTTCCACACCAGACTGTCAATTGTTCAAGAACCCAGCACACTAATGAGATGCCCGTTTTTCTTCTGCTTTTGTTCTCCCATTCATTTTGACTGCGTTTTCTGTATAAACACAATTAATGACTAAACATCTTGAATGAATTATCTGTGCCATCAAATACTTTTTCATTGCAAGCAGCGCAAACCTATGAAATGTGTATTCTGATGTAGCTATAATGTTGTTTTCCCCTTCTTTTACTGCTCCTGTGGTATCTTTTAGGAACTTGGAAACAACAATTGCTATAAAATCTTTACAGGAATGTAAGGTTCTTTGTTTCAACACCTTTAACAGAAAAATTAACTATAAGTGAACCCATTGCAATTTAGAAAAGCACATGGATGCTCTGTGCTGTTATTTTTTATATTTGATCTTTTTAGATAAGAAGCGCCCTTTTTTGTTATTGAAAGGATCATATATCCACCACAAAGTGTCTGAGTAATAGTAGAGAAGCAGTGGGTCGTGGTCATGACCTGGTATTCCGTGCTCCGACACAGTTCTTCACCCATAAAATGGAGATGATTTTGCACCTCAGAATATAAACATGAAAATGAATCTTAAGTGTCAAGACAGACCAAAAGAAATAAGCCTAATTTTAGGTCATTTGCAAGCATTTTCCCTTTTATTATTACAGAAAGATAATATATATGATCTTCTATAAGTTCATTAAAATCCCTTGGTTCTCTTTCCTTGCTCCCCCTTTAGGCCTTCTAGACAGAATCTGCGTTGGCTTACCGTGACCACAGAGATGGCAACTCTTCTTGTAAATCAGTGTTAAACTCTTCAAACACCTTCTGTGCTTTTTGAAATTCTTCTTCTGCCTAAACCAAAATGAAACAAAGTGATTTCTGCCATCAGTTCAACATAGTGAAAACCTGCCAAAACTACTTTTGTGCAATTTTTTTTTGTGAATCTTTTACAATTTTTATTAACAAAGGATGTGACTCAGTCCCACACATGCAGGACAAGATAAGACTTGTGGTCCCCACTGCCTCTTCAAGAGAGACAGTCAGGGTTCAAGCAGGGCTCTTTCCTGAGAGAGGGCTGAGCGTGCCCTCTGCATCCACAACACCCCTTCAGTACACACATATACTTAAGAATATAACTACTTTCATTTCTGATAGGAGTGCCCTGTCTTTGCCCAGAAACAAGTGCCACTTGAGCTCCCTAAGTCTTCTGCCAGCATCTTTCTGATTGTGGTACCTTGGTTATTCTGCCTTCATCTTTTCTTTTTGAGCTCTGCAGAGCTTCTAGATGATGCCTTGCGCTGTCGTAGTCCACTAACTTTCTGCTTCGTTTTGCAATGCGAGTCTGTATAGGAGTAGAAATGAAAGTCAGCACAAATAGCAGTTTTTAAAAAGCTCTTTTACCTATGTTGACATTTTTTTGCACATATTTTTTGCATATATTTTTACTCTCCCTTATCTGCTGTTGATATCTTAATTACTATATCACGCAGGAACATGGATATGGCAAAAGAGACAAATGAATAATCTTATTTTAAAGAAGGAATCTATTTACTGGTGATTGTAAATTTTTTTTTTTTTTGTGGGTGTGTCTTACAGGCCTTAAAAGTGAGATATCAGTGTTAGGCAAGACTCCAGAATAAGCGAATCTGTTAAATTAATGGTAGCAACAACTTCCCCCCTTATATATATTATTAATAAATGCAAATTTAATAATTAATGCACATAATTCTTTTCTGGTGTTGAAAAAATGGTACTCTGACATATGAATAAGGAAACTGGAGTTAAGCACAATAGGAATTCTGATTCACCTGTTATAATTCCCTAAAAGTTAAACAAAAGTCCTTTGGCATATACTGACTTTAAAAAGGTTTAAGCAAATTCCATATTCTAAGAGGGCATAAGCACAGTTTAATTTACAAGCAGGTTTGAGACTGAATGTTAGTAATGCAGGGATACTTTTATTATTTTTTTCTTTAGTCCCTGCTGTAAAGACAAAGGGGATGACTGTGTGATACCTATTCAGCTATAAACCGTGACAATGAATTTCCAGCCGTGTCCATACCATCTTGTTCAAATATAACATTATCTACCTCTCACATGTAATGACTCTTTATGCCCTCACACTTCATTCAGCAACCATCTCCATGGACTGTACACCTGGACTGTAAACCAGACAGGCACCTGGCAGAGGGTAGAATCTATGTAACAATCTCTCCGAATGTGCAGAATCTTTTTTATAACTAATTAAAAGACAAAATCCACAGCATATTTAGCAGGAAGATATTTAGATACCCACAGGTGTTATTTAGCCAGTAACAAAAGGTCTGGTTTTTGCGGTGCAGTTGATCTGGCATTCTAACAGCTGAAGAGCTTAACGCGTCCCTGATGTCAATAAGAATTATCCCATTGAAAAAAAAAAAGGGGGAGTAGGACAAAACATGAATTGGTTATCTACAAATGCTAACTTACTTCCAAGTGTTACCACATGAAAAACACTTTTATTCACTTGCAAAAATCAGTGCAGCCTAATGTCCAGGTTTTTACTTACAGAACAACAACTTGTGCATTTCAGAAGACTTTCAGAAGACCATTTAAAAAATTTTGTATTTTTCTTTGCTTGTAATCTCACTTTCTATTTATTTGAGGATTCAATAGCAATTCTACAAATTGTCCTTTATAGGAAATCATTACTGTACTTTGATATCAGGAAACTGTCCTAGATATGTATCCAAGGTCAACAATGAGCCATCCACCAGTTTTTGATGGAAGTCTTCCCAAAGTTCATCACATTTCTGTAAAGGCAGAAAAGAGAAAAGTGTGCTTAGTAATTTACTTCCACCCCAAATCTAGGAAAAATATAACTGTAACTGGCAAAGATTAATCTTTCTGAAGTTTAAAAATGTTCTTTGTGGTAACAAATCAGAGTGAATTAATTACAGAAATGAATGTTTTCATTTTTTCAAATAGTTACTGCCATGTGAAAATAAGGATACCATGGATTCAAGGTCTTCCTCAGAGTTTCAAGTCCCAGAGGGTCAACACTGTAGAATCTGAAGCTACCCTAATTCTTATGCCTAAGTATGTTGACTTGTGATGAGCCTTCCTTACAGAGAAAAAAAGTACAAGTGAAAATAGAAGAATAAATAAAATAAAGGAAACAACAAAGTGGGTTTCTCATCAATTACAAGGATTTTTATGCTTAGCTTTGCTTGGTCATTTGAAAAAATAGAAGCTATACAGACCCTTTCTAAGAAAGGTCTTTCCATCCCATAAAGTTGTGACATTAAGGTACATTTGATGAAATGGCTGAGACACAGCTAAGCCTTGCACTGCTACAGAACTGGTATGCCAGATATGAAACATGCCAACGTCCACAGGCAAAATAAACTTCTCCCCGCTACCCTGAAGCTACAGTGTTTTCTCCCAGTCCCTTTGGTGCTTTGTGGTAGTCACCAAGGGATACCTCTTGTAGTTTCCACTTTTTTAAGATCATGTTAATGCAGCTAATGTGACAAGGAGCCTATGGGGAGCTGGGTCAGATTCCTTGCCAGAAGCAAAGCCTGTTACATTGAGAAGTAGTGCTCAACGTCCCTGGTTTCCAACTGAACAAGTCATTAGCCTGTATTAAACATTCTGATCTCCCTTTTCTTTGCACATTTCCAAAATCACTGAACTCCCTCCTTGGATGGGAGGGAGGTTAAAAGGGATGAGGACTGCTCTGCAAGGCTCTTATCCTCCAGAAAACTATTCCCTAGTGTTTGTTTTTTCTTCAGCTGCTACAGGGCACATTATAAATGCTGTGCGATGCCGGAATTCAATTAATTCATTTCCTACCCTAACAGAGTCCCTAATGAATTATTACAATCTATTAATCATAGATATATCTCATTTATTAACACAATATTTGAGCACAGTGGTCTACAGAGCAGCATGGCATTAGATTGTAGCAAGCAACTGCCAGTCTTGTGAATTTGCTGACAGGTATTCTGAACAAATTGAAATCACAGAGGTTTTCTCAAAGTTAATGGGCTCAAAAAACATTGCTGAAGTGTTGGTTGAGTTATCATCTTTCCTACCATACAGAATAAAGTCATTTATACAAAATGATCCTTTATATCCTGGACTGCACAAGCACATCGTTCTTTTATGCTCTAGGGTGAGAGATACATAAATATGTTTGTGATTATATAGGGAAAAAAATCAGGACCAGAGATTTTGTAATATTGTCCACACTAGTCTCTTACTACGAAGACACATCTCACAGTTATCCCTTTATTTCATAAAGGGTAAGTGCCAAATTTTTGTCCTTCCACACAAATTAGAAATTTCTGAGTGTAAAATTTAATGGTCTACAGATACAAGATGAAGCACTACAGCAAGATGCAGAAAGAGATGTTCCAGCTCTTTGATCTAAAACACTATAAGTAGTATGGTGTCTTAAGTTCATTTGGAAGTTAGGTGCTTTTAAAACTAAAAACACATCATGCAGCAGCAAAGAAGGGCAGATGCTTTTCTTCCCTATGGCTACCACATCATTACGCAGATTTTGGAAAGCTGATTCATCTCCCAGTTTCTTGTTAATTACATTATCCAAGAGCCCTTGCAAACTTCATGCCAGGTGGTTGAAAGCTGCACTGATGACAGTTTGTACTTTTTTTCACTGCCAGCACATTTGCTGTCAGACTTCTCCAAGAATTAAGGCTAAGTAGGCAATTCAGAGCACCTCAAAGTCAAATTCCTGCAGTGTCCTCTAGAAAAGCCCATTCTTCTCTAATCACTGCAGAAAGCTAAAAAGGCTAAAATGAATAGAGCACTGCAACCTAATCTGCCCTTAAATTCCAGATTCTTGTCAGAGTGGGGACTGTCCCTTCAGATATCTTGTTTGGTGCCACTGCCTCAAGAGTTGTTACACCGCTCACAAGGATAAGCAGTTTTGATAAGTTTAAACTGAACTAAGAATCCTGACTGCAAACCTGGTGTAAGATACCTCGTAAAAACTTGTCAGTCACTAGCCATGTGGGCCAAATCTGCTCACACTGATGGTGATCTCGCTGGGAGCTTGTGTCAGCTAGTTTGTAGAACAGACACTGCAAACATAGCATCTGGTCAGCATGAAGTGCATTACACAATCATTTCCATGCTCAGAAATCAGGATTTAACATGCAACAAAGAATTAAGCTGAGGTTTTTTTATGTACATTTCTCCTGAACAGCTCAGATAAATTCATTTGCAGCCAAAATACTTTTTCCCCTTTCCATGCATCTCACCTCTCCAATCATTTTCACATCTTCTCGTCCGTACCAGTCTGGCTCGTACACTTCATGAAGAGACTCTGTCAGCTTCTTTGAGGCATCTTGCATCCCTGTAATTAGACAGAAGGAGGAACATATAACTGCAAGCTACAAGAAATAGTTGCTACATATCTACCTGCTGTACTATTCCCTCTGGCATGTTTAGAATATCATTTTCAGGAGATGAAATGAAAACCTTATTTTCACCCCAGCTCCCCTAGGTAAACAAGAAATGCCCCTCACAGAAAGATTAACCCATATTTATATGCAGAAACAAGTTTGTATCAGATTAGGGATTCAATTTTCTGCTCTGTACTAAACATACATGAACATGAATAACAACTGGTGGTTCTGTCTGCTAAAGACATGTAATACCCAGCTGAAAGACTATCATTGAAAAGACAATCAAATAGCAACCTGCCTTTGGTGAGTCTCAGCTCTTCCACCCTACTGAACAGTTTCCTGTTTTGTCTGTACTATGGTGAGTACCATGCCAGTTTGTGTGGGAAAAGGGATGTTTCTAGGGCACAGTTAAAGTGGCAGATATTTAAGGAAATTGCTGGCTATAAAAATGGAGTTAGGAGAAAAGCTAGGAGAGATCTGAGCAAAACAGAAATTGCTCCCCAGAATGAAAGAGGTCACACCCAGGAAGAACATCTCAGGATTTCTCTCTTTCTTTGTTTTCAAAGATATTTAAGTCTCAGGAGCTTTCACATGTAGAGTGAAAATGGTTGAGTTTGTTATTCTTGTGCCTATGGTAATGATGTCGACCTAGAGGTATGTTCATAATGAAGAAAAGGACCGGCAAGAGCTGACACAGTACCCAGATTCCTGAACTTGGAAAGATTGCCATCATGGATTCAGGTTTATGAAGAATTATTATCTTGTATGTTCACCCAGCAGGCTTAGAAGCATGTGGAGCCCAGATCTTATTTATGCTTACAACGGGGTGTTGTCTACAGCAGAGTATGCTAAGCCAAACTGCATTAGTCACCTCTGGAGGTCTTCCTACCACAGGTGAAACGAGAACAGGGACTACTGGTGGTTATCACTCACACAGAGGAGCTGGCTTAAATGCAAAGTAACTTTAATGCTATTATGAGAAACACCCTAAATCTGTCTTCAGGGAAATCAGTTCAACCCCAATGGATAAATTGTTGTCCTCAGTGAAGGCACTGGGGTTTGTCTTTTCATTTTGATACATTAGATGTTGAATAGGGTTCTGAATCCTCTGAAACCAAACTGATCTCACCTGACATGCTAAGAGTCCGTTCTGAATCAGTAATTTTAAAATGACAATTTTACTGCAAAAATCTGAAAACTGTGAATGGTTTTACCTAGCATTACCTTTTTAAATAAAAAATAGAAATTTACATTTTTTTGATTCAGCCCAAGTCTGTTTGCTGCAATACATCTGTGCCGTCTTGAAAATATCTCTAGTGTGATCTTCAGATTTAACTGCTCAGTGGATGAATATAGGAATAATGTAGATATTTCTGTTTCCTGCACAAAGAGCAGACTTGATCTAGTCAGTAGCTATTCTACCAATGTGCTCCAAAACTCAAGATATGGCAGGAAAATAAATGCAATAATGCACACTTCCTAATATAAAAATGATGGTCTATGAAATGGATAGGATAGGAAAAGAAGATACCGAAAAGGCTGGAAGTAGATGGCTGTTCTCAGACCTTGGGTTCAAGGCAGAGAATGCTGTAGGAAAGGTGGAGAATGAGTACAGAGGAAATTCTGGTGTTCAGAAGGTATAAGCAATCACCCTTACAGCAGCCAGAACAGAGTATTTGAGCAATTCAGGGATTGTCTTGGGGGTGCTTTTTAATGACAGAGCTCAGCTCAGAGCACTGGTATAGCACAAGAAATTCAGGTGCATTTCTTCCTTTTCTCCTTCATGCTTAAAGCTTTGGATTGTGTATCACCAGGTAAGAAAGGTTCTCAAATTAAAGTGGACTGGGTTATTTTTGCCTAGAAAATGCCAGATTACAGCAAAATACAGATGATCTTCACATATATTTCAAGGCAGGACTCATTTAAATTCTCTAATGGCACTGCAAATTAATCAGGTCAGGAGGTAAGGCAAAACCTTAAGCACTGTATTGCCAGGCTTAGGAAGGCTACTTCTGTCCACTCAGGGTGAACATACAGATCAGAAATGTTTGTGCATGTGCTCATGCTTCATTCTTTCTGATACCTGAACTTCTGCCCTTAAGCAGGCTGTGTGCTAAACCTGCCATGTACACCCACTCCTATAGCAGGCAGGCCAGCACAGCTGCTCACTAAGCCCTCCAGCAACTTGCAAGGTCACAGACCAGGCTTGGGGAAAGCACCTTTGCCTACACAGATTTGGATTTTCAGTACTACAGCAGTCAGGCATATATTTTCTTATGGGAATAAGTAAAAGACACAATATCCCACACTCGAGTTGTAACAAAGTTGCACAAACTTTCAGTTCTAAGAGTCTGGTAATCCTGCATGTTACCACATTCTTGTAAAAGGCATCAATCAAATCCCACTGTAGCATGAGGTAAGTGGGCATCACAGTACTTGGTTCCTTTAGTCAGCAGCTTCAGTCTGAAATTTCCATCCTATTCCCCTCCTACAGCATCTGTACTGCAATATCGCCCACACATGAGCGTGTAGGTAAATATCAGTCCAGTGGCTTCCTGCTCTTTTTCATGCTTGTGGGCATAAACTTTTTTTAATTTGGCTGGTTTTCACTGAGAATTATTTCTTACCCACTGATGCCTTTTATGCATTATTCAGCACTAAATTTAAGAGGATTAGTATCTCAGCCACAGACTGCAGGCTGTCCATCTCTGCTGTTTTTAACTGCTATTACCGAGAAAGAGCAATTATTTAAAGTAAGTCCTGAAAGTACTAAGAAATGTAGGAAGAATTTGGATTGCTGATGAACAGTTAGAAATTCATATTTAATAGAAATGGTTTAATTTAGTACCACTTATTCTTAGTAATTGGGTCACTTGTTTAATAACTACAAATGCCAAAATAATTGAATGGCTTAGGAAAAATGATGCTAAATAATCCAGTTACGGATGTCTGAGGCTTTCAAATGCAATCATCCCTCTTTCTACAGGAAACAGCCTCCGTCCCTGGAATCCCAAGGGACTCCTGGAGGCTGCCACGTGGTAGAGATCCTGAGGCTGGTGATGCAGTGACATTCTGATTAAGGATCTACACCTCCAATGCACTCCCATGAAGACTGAGACTGGCCTGAGGCTCCACTTTGGCCATAGGATTCATATACTGAGGAGTTTTCTTCACTCCTCAGCAGAGAAACCTAGGCTAAATCACAGAGCAAATTCAGTTTTCTTGATGTACTGATACACCTTGCTCTGGATCCTAATATTAAATTATTTGAGTGGGGAAGAGAGCTGCAGTCATGGTTCTCCAGGGAAATGACCTATCCTACCAAGAGGATTGTAGCTGTTATGGTTACTCATTAGAATTTCCACTGGAGCAACACAATCGTTTCACAATTCATTACTGAATTTTACAGAAAGATGATGAATAGTTTTATTGCTTAGAAATTACATAATTGATTTTAAGATTTGTGTAGCTGAAGGATATGATAGTTCTGTCAGCCCTAGACTGACAACTAGGAAGCAAAACTGCTTGCAGACTTCCAAAACTTCCCCTTCCCTGGTTACTATTTCTCACTACTTTAAGCCACCTGAAAAGTACGGTGCTTCTTTTTCTTGATGCAAGATTCCTTTTTACCTCTGTCATCCTGTCACCTGTATGCAGACCCAGGTTTCTCTCTCTCCATCTGCACTGCTACTTGCAAAGAGCTCAGGGGAGAGGATGGGAGGCTGATTTAGGGTGTCTTTAACAGCTGGCCAATCAACATGTTCAGGCTTTGAAAAGCTTTAAAAAAAAATAAAAATCATGAAGTAGAGAACCCTGACACGTGTTTCCAAGGAGACTGGAAGAGATGGAAGACTAGGACATGAGGTGACTATAGCTATCAGGGATTGTACAGTCTCATCAGTACAAACACCACTGATATGTAGCAGTTGCTAAATTACCCCACAGGTGAAATAAAACAGCCCATAAAAGCCATTCACAAGTTCAATAGCTTTATGGCATGGTTCCTCTGAGACCCTGTGTACCAACAGTGAAGATCAAGATCCAGCTAAGACTAAGAAGCATCTCAGAGTTAGAGGAATCTGAATACAGAAAAAGTTTTTTGAGAATATAGGATACTAAACCCCAAACTGTCAAGAATATTAAAATGAAGGGCTGAAAAGCCACAAAGAGGTTCAACTGACCATTCTTTGTTTAAATTTTGCCTAGATCTTGTACTGTCAATATCCAGTCACTCAAAAGTCATGCAGCAAAATGAAACATTATGGTTTACAACATACCAGCTTCATAAAATGCTTTTAAAGTTAGCTATTGTGCTAATTCCCAAAGCTCTTTAAAATGTACTGCTTTCTCACCTGTAAAAGGATATCAAGTGCATTATTTTCCAATTATATGGTGGATCTTTATTATATGATTTTTTTTCCCTACAAAATGAGCCACTGATGGCAGTGTGCCTCCAAGGCTCAGAAGTCTTAGATGCAGAAATCCCAATCCAGTGCCTAAATATGTCAGTTCCCATGCTTACATGCATAGCTACCCCAAAATCTTTTAATGATTTATCCCTATCCCTCAAAAAAAGACAACAAATAGAACATAGCAGTTGCTGGATCTGCCTCTGACATCTAAAATCTGGAAAGATCTTTGACATTGCTGAGCTACCCAGCTTCGGGGATAGACCAGCCAGAGCTGTATATTGTGGATTACTGTCTCTGGCTGTCCTGTCCAATAGTGGGAAGCTGTGCCAAAGTATCTTCCAGGGATGCCTTGGTGGTTTGTTGGCTTTGGAGAATATTTTAAAGGCTTATGATTGGGGGTGGGGGGTTAAGAGGTGAAGAAAATGAGGTGTCAGCAAACACCTTTCGGTTTCAGTAAGAAAAGTAGTCCAAACTATTTCCAAATATGGATTTAAAGGACAAAGCTGCTGAACAGAAAAACATGGCTAAAAAGACAAAATGTGCACCATGAAAAAATTAACACCAAGTTAAAACCACAGCTTGGAACAAAGAGTGGCCTACTTGAGAGTAAACCAGCAAATGGATCATGAATTCAGACAGAACTAGGAAAATAAGAGAAAGAGGGAAAGAAAGAAGATAAAACATGGGGAATGGGATTGTTTCCACCAACACAGAAATCAAAGCAACATGTAAACACTCAGCCTATGTGACAGAAAAGCCATCTGACTAAAAAACAGCCTTATCATGCTGCTTCAGAGTATTCACCTGACAACAGGTGTGGGGCAGGGATGATTGAAAAATAAGAAAGTAAAGTCAGCACATAATGGGTCTCCAAAAATGATGATGCTGAAACTTCCTCTAACAAATCCTACAAGGCAAAATCTCTTTTGTTTGCTACAAGATTTTCCTTGTCCAGACAGCAAATAATAGGTGGTGAAAGATACTCACCTACTGCTTTGCTCCCCATTTCACAATTCCCACCAAAAAGCTTTCTTCCCCACCTGCCAACAGCTGCTGATGCTTTATTATGACACAGTGATTTCCAGGGTTGTTAATACTCATTTTTAACATTTTTCCCTGCTGATCTGGAGCCAGGTTTAATATACACACATATCACACACATATATATTTAGCTCAAGAAGCCATTACTGTCTCTGTCAGTCACGAACTCTTAACTCTCTTCCCTTTAACACTTGGCTCCAACTCCTCCAAAAAGGGGAAGCATGAGCAAGAGAACACTCTACATATGGTGCTAAGCTGAGTATGCTGGCTTTACCAATGTCCAGTAGGATTTAAACAGCTGTTTATTTAATGGCTGATATTTAAGTGCCAACTAGTGAGCTTCTGCTCTCTCCAAAGAGATCACATTTGATTTTTTAACTTACAAAAAATTAAAAAATGCATCAAGCAGTCAGAAGTACATGAGAAATCACGATTGAAAAATAAATCACCTTTGATGGCTGCTAAATATCCTTTCAGTTCTCTCTGGAGCCTGGAACCCTCTGCCTGGAAAAGAAAAGGAAAAAACAAACAAAAAATGCCTTAAATCATGCATACAGTATGTCAAGCTTAACAAGAAAAAGCAATTTCTGGATTTATCTGATGGATAGCACCCCATGCTGCAAGCATGCATAAGTTCACACAGAAAAGGTGGCCTGGCCAAGATGCTATGCATAGTGTCCTCTCTTGGCTATTATTTCTGTTTATTTTATCAGTCATCTGCACAGTGGAGGTTCCAACCAAAGACCGACAGGTATATCTCATTGCCAAGGTGCAGTTAAAGTCAGCCTGGTCAATGTCCTAACCTGAAACAGATAGAGGTGTAATCAAGAATTTGTACCTCTGCTGGAAACCACTCAGATCAGACCAATTTAGACTTGCAGAAAATCCATGCCCTTATATAACTGGCCTACTACTTTTATAAACAGTTTTTCCAAGTATGTTAACATTTTAATATTTTGCAAGCAATTAACTACTAAAAAACAACAGCAGTAGTTTTCTTTTTTAGCTTGGCTATTGTATCTTGCAGTCTGCTGTGAAATCTCAGCTGTTTCTTTGGCAAATGCACCAAAATGATCTTCCTTTATCTTATACCAGCAGCCTTTGAAAAACTCAAAACAGACAAACTAAAGTAGGTTGCTTTACTTTATCTCTGACCATACCACAAGTCAGACTTCACAACTCCTAGGATTTGCAATAAAATCTGTGCTCCACGTTGCTAAGAAGATGTTGTCCAGGACACGTTCAATAGCCTGAAGATTTTGGAAATTCTCCATGTATATCAGTTCTCAAAATCCTTCAAATTATTTATTTAAGTAGATGGAATATCAGCTTGCAGTCACATTTTCTCACATACAGATATACCATATGGAAAAATCAGCTGCAAAATACGACTGACTGCTTTGGAGTTGCTCTCGTATTTTCATGTGAAAGTCAGAGCCCAAAAGGGTGCATGTGTGAATACTTTAGAAGGAAGAGTCTCAACTGGTATAAACTCTTTTAACTCCACGTAAGTCAAAGGACTTCTGATGTTAGTAAAGTATTTGCCATCTGCGGCAGCAGTGCTCAGAGCATTCAGACACAGAAAATCATAAGAAATTCATGTTCAAAGAGATCACCTGGGGCTTAGAGTCTGTCTACCTGCAGCCATGTTAAATCCACATGGTGGCTCTGCTCACTTGCCTCATCAGTACATGTGTTGCAATTACATCCACCACACTCACTTGCCTCTCCCAGCTCCCTCCAGGGAACTGAAAGCCTTTAGAACTGGACCAGAAACCCCCAAATTTCAGTGCACTGTAAGGAAATCACAATTGTTTTAAGATGCTGGAAATATTAGAATAAATAAAAATTTCTGAGTGGGCTTAGAAAGCAAACTGACTTTGTTTTGTGGGTTCAGTGAACAGAAGGTTGCTTTTACACTAATACAATATAAAGCAAAACTTCTTTTTATACCTAAATCCATGATTCAATTAAATTCTGAGCACAGAAATAGACCCACCAGGGTGATACATGAGAAGGTGCGTGTAATAGGTGCACTGGTTAGGCCACACCTTGAGTACTGTGTCCAGTTCTGGGCCCCTCAGTTTAGGAAAGATGTTGAATTGCTGGAGCATGTCCAGAGAAGGGCAACGAGGCTGGTGAGAGGCCTTGAGCACAAGCCCTATGAGGAGAGGCTGAGGGAGCTGGGACTGTTTAGCCTGGAGAAGAGAAGGCTCAGGGGAGACCTCATTGCTGTCTACAACTACCTGAAGGGAGGTTGTAGCCAGGAGGGGTTTGGTCTCTTCTCCCAGGCAACCAGCACCAGAACAAGAGGACACAGTCTCAAGCTGCGCCAGGGGAGGTTTAGGCTGGAGGTGAGGAGAAAGTTCTTCACAGAGAGAGTGGTTGGAATGGGCTGCCCAGGGAGGTGGTGGAGTCACCATCCCTGGAGGTGTTCAAGAGGGGATTGGACGTGGCACTTGGTGCCATGGTTTAGATAGTCATGAGGTGTAGGGTGACAGGTTGGACTCGATGATCCTTGAGGTCTCTTCCAACCTTCTTGATTCTATGATTCTATAATAGCAAGGGCACAGGAGCATCCAGCTGCTCACCAATGTGTCTCTGGTTTGGAACCATACTCAATGCTCCAAGGAAAGGCAAACTCTTCACTTACTTTGGGATCAAAACTGCATATCAAATCAGGTGACAGACAGGAATAAGTTGAGTAATCAGTGGATTAAACATCACGTTTAATTACTTAGAACATGACAGAAATCTCTGAAAGCAGTAGTAGCTTGATGTTGTGTCCCCTAAGAAAATATATAAATGGACATCTTAATACTGTTTAGTAAAAAGTACTACCCTAGCACATCATAGCAACACACTTGATTGTTCTACATAATCACAGTGGCATTCCAACATACTTCAGAAGGTGACTTTTTTTTTCCTACTTCTTTCTGTGCTAGAATGGGAGGCAGAGTTGACAAAAATTGCCTCTTTTTTCCATGTGAACAACAATCAGCTAGGAAAGGAGATTGAACCTGGGGGCACAATTTCTTGCTCTCAGATCTGAAAAGGAGTATCTGTAAACACGTGACAGGAAGAGGAGGGAAGTTCCCCTTTTATGTATGCCAGTGTCCTGCCGGAAGGATCCCTGGTCCTTCGAGAAGTCACATCAAAGTACAGAAATTATCTTTCCCATTTCTACCTTCTTTGGCCTGAGCACTTGCAGTCAAAGTGGAAGTAGACACAGTAATTTGATTCTTCATCGTGGTCCAGCTGAACAGGTGTCCACACAATAAAAATTTTTAGTTATTAAAGATTTTCTGATGTTTCAGGAGCAGCAAACTGCAGAACCCTATTAGCTGCCCTCAGGTCCAGTTAAAGGTCTGTAGTTACTCATACACTGGCTGCTTTTGCCACTGGGCCAAACCATCATACCACAAATGGCATGCTAGGGACTCACACCGCTCAAACACTATGTTTATAACTGTATTGTTGTGTAGTTTCACCATTGGTCCCCCTAAACCACTATGAGACCTGTTGTGGTTGATAAGCACTGTGAGTCATCAGCGACTGCTGCTCAGGCAAACATACAAGGAAAAGTCAAAGCAGTAAAACACGATGCAAACATTTTGCCATATGTGCTGTTATGAAGTCTGACAATTCATTCAAAGGAATAATTTCAACATGCATCTCCCTCAGTCTAGTTTATTATCAGGTCACAAAACACTGAATTTTCTAAGGAGCATAGAGCCATATGAATTTCCCCTCATTAGCAAATGGTGCATGACCTGACACTTGAAGCATTCATGAGCAAGGGCCAGCTCCCACTGAATTCAAGAGATAATCTCTCATTTCAATGGCAATGCAACCAGACACTTATATAAAATACCAGAAATTGAAATAGCGTCAAAAGTCAAATCACAGAATCACACAATGGTAAGAATTGGAAGGTACTTCTGGAGATCACATAGTCCAACTCCCCTGTCAAAGCAGGATCACCTAAGGCAGGGCACACAGGAATGTGTCCAGGTGCATTTTGAAAACCTCCAGAGAAGGCTCCACAATCTCTCTGAGCAGCCTGTTCTAGTGCTCCAGCACCCTCACAGGAAAGAATTTTTTTAGTAAGTTCAAATGAAACTTCCCCTGTTGTATTTTGTACCTGTTGCCCCTTGTCTTATCACCGAGGACCACTAAAAGGAGCCCAGCCCCATCCTCATGACCTCCATCCTTTTGATACTGATAAGCATTGATAAAATCCCCTCTCAGCCTTCTCTTTTCCAGGCTAAAGAATCCCAGGTCTCTCAGCCTTCCCATGTAAGAGATAATCCAGTCCTCTAATCATCCTTGTGGCCCTCCGTCGAACTCTCTCCAATAGTTCCGTCTCTCTGGAGCTGGGGAGCCCAGAATTGGACACCATACTCCAGATGTGTTCTACACCAGGGTAGAATTGCAGGAGAGAAGAACCTCCCTTGACCTAATATTTGCAGTGCAAAATCTTCACCCCTGTGAATTCTGCAAAACATGCCTCTGGTCTACACATTTTGCTGTGGTAAAATCACTGTTCCTGAAGACGGATATACTTTTACCACCTCACAGATTAATTGGTTTCATGAGATGAAAGTATCGCATTGCTGGCTCTGCATTATCTTGCAATCTTGCAGGTTTTTAAAAGCACTGTTTTAAAGGTTGTCACATATTTAATATAGCCCCATCTTAATATTTACTTATACAGTTTTGCCTCTCTGGTTTATCAGATGAAAGCATCTGGTGGCTCTGAAACCACTGCTCCAAGCACCCTCATGAAGGCCACTAATTTTGTTAATTGAGATGAGGCTTGCTGAAGGAGAATGAAAAGTAGGTGTCATTTTGCAGATGTTGTGTTCTTCTGAAATGAGATTTCCCCAGAAAGCACTGATGCTTTGTCATTTTATAATTTCTTTTATTTGTTCTACATGAGGCAGAAAAATTAGTTAGAGTTTCATAATATGCAAGATAACTCCTGAGAGAAATCTCAAGAATGTACTCAATAGCAAACTTCTCCAGTCAGGCTGTTTGATAACAGCAGATGTGTTCTCACTGAACTCCAAGCACCATAAATCAATGTTCTTAGCTCACCTGATCTAGTCAAAATACAAATAACCCAAAACTTGCCAGGTAACCCTGTTAAACTGCACATGGGAGCAAGAGAAGCATGCTAACAACTCAAACCAACAACCCTCACTAGGAAAATCAGCACAGCTCTCCACAGCCATGTCCCAAACAAGAACTCATTACTCTGAACACTGTAGCACCCAGGCAGTGTCACTGTCAGATGCCCTTTTCTATTTGCTCTTATTAGATGGTCAGTATTATGCAGTCAGCAAAGACACATGCACTCAGTGAGATAAGGAGGTTCAGTGTTGCAGGATCACATACCCTTACAGCAGCATTAAGACTCTTCAGTACAACTGATTCCTGTGCAACTTTAGTTCTGGTTTCCTTGTCAAAGAGTAGTACTTTAGCATATCTTAGCACTGAAATTAAGACAGAGACCTGCAACGCTGTTGGCTTTAAGACTGATGAGATCTACAAAAACTGAATGACTAAACCCATAAAAAACTTGTTTTGTGTCTTATCTTATGCTTCCTTGATGCGTTGGAAAAATCATTGCTTCTACTCAGGAGTTAAAGGCTGGGGTTGGATGACCTGTTTGCCAGGCATCATTTATTCACATCTTTCCAGGCAGGGCATCAGAGTTTGATCTTTCTATCATGTAATATGCAGGATGCAAACACAACAGATATTTAAAGGAAATGTCAGCAGAGCATGTGCTTGATACCAAACCCAAATAAATTACCCCACTTCAGTGAGAATCAAGAGCCCTGTCAATGCTGAACCTGGAACACAGGGTAATTAATAAATTACCCCATAAAAATGAGAGCCAGAAAGCTATTAATGCAGATCCAGGTTGGATACTGGAATTTCATCATCCCATTGTAAAAACATTAGGGAAATAACTCTTTTGAGCTATTTTGTGTATCACCTGGAAAGACATCCTTTATTGTAATGTGCTGTTATTAGCTGCAATATAAAGCAGCACTGTGTCACTTCAGGTAGTGTTTACTGCTAGGGCTTTCAGAAGGATGAATGCAAAGGACTATTGCATTAAGTGAAGCTTAACAAGCTAGAATAATATCAACAGAAATTCATAACTCACTACGAAAGGTATCTGTATACCACAGTACCCTGTTGTACCATTTTTCTGCCCCCTTGTAGTTCCTAGAACTGCCTCCCAAATTTTTTCTTTTTCTACAAGCTATAAAAGACGGGTTTTGAATTATTCATCTAGCGGATCCCTTGTAAAAAGGGATTTGCAACCTTTCCTGAAAGCACAGAAATTCTTGCATAACATATGTTTATATTCTTAAATGATATATATTTACAGGTTTGGTAGAAAACTATCCAGAGCTCTTTGTTGTGAACTGCATCACTTTCAAGCGTGTGCAAAATCTCAGAGCTAAACTGTGTCATCCATCCCCAGGGTCAGTTATCCCAAAGGGCTCCTGAGGAAACATACAACACACTGCTTTAAAAATAGCCAGAAACAACTTGATCATTCAACTGCACTGCCTGGGAGAAAACAATTAGCACAGTTACTAAAGCTGCAGAGGCATATTAAACTGTATCCAAGGGACAATGAAAACCAGCCTAGTGTGCCAACATTTTAGATTTGGAGCAATCAATAGGCAGAATCAAATAAGCAAACATCGGGGTCAGCCACTCTCTCCTTTGAAGTGAGGAATTAGTTGGAATGGATCTGGCCTGTTCCTGCAGAGGTAATTTTGTAGCATATACCAGAGGGCCTCACCTACCTAGATATCCTGCCTGATTGGAATTTAACGAGGTTGAGACGAGATTTAATGGTACACTATGTACCTTCTTGTCTAGGGAAAAATAGACCCTCAGACTTAAGATAATTATTAAACACACATTTCAGGATGAAATAGTGATGAGCAGAGAAACCCCTGCGATAAACCCCAAAATACTTTGCACATTTTATCACTTGTATTTGATTTAGTGGTCAGCAGTATCTGAGGCAAGCCTTGAGACTGTCTCTGAAAAGATGCCTGTCAGATGCAGTCCCCTTGAGTGAGAACACATCTTGGCTGGCAGAAAAAAGGTCCCCCAGCCTAGTCTAGACTGTGTTCTCCTGTGTATGGTTTACTTCGGAGTATCTGTTAAGGACAGCATTTGGTATCCACTTTGTTTAGCAAAGGAGTCTCCTATGAGCACAACTATATTGGACTAACAATATTATCAAGAATCCTCTGCAGTTTAGTACAGGATTACACAGACAACCAAGGAAATCTGAGTATCAGATAAGGATAAATTGTGTCTGCCACTCAGAGTAATTTTAAAGTTCATATTTGTTGTTTATTGCCAGGATTTGTTTCTCCATCTCAAAATGCACAAGATCAACAAATTCAGGGGATCTAAGGTGAGGACATGAGATAGGTTTAAAGATGGTCAAACAGAAAATGAGATATCTAATAATTCCCAGAGAAAATAAGGTGTTGCAGAACAGCCATTGAATTTTATGTGATTATAATACATATTGAAGCTCCTATTCTTCATCATGACCTTCATTCAACTCCAGATTAAGACATCTAACACTGTCTGCATGTGTTGGGCACCTCTCCTCATTTTAGAACCAATGTAGACATCCTCAGTGCAACCTGTGGAGTCAGGAGAGCAACTGAGAAAATCCTGTAGTCAAAAGCATAGCTGTCTAGTGCCACAAATGGCAAACACAACAGGTCCTACAGAATCTGCTAGCCTTGTTGAACAGCATTTGGAAGCCAAGGAGGACACAGTAGGGTCTCACAAGTGGCAACAGATGCCAGTGTTTAGACAACTGACTCACAATCATCGCAGCAGTTGCTCAACTTGGTGGGGCTGTGCCAAGAGCTATGAGAAACTCCAGCACAGGCCATGCCCTCACTGATAGGTGCCATCCTGCAGGATCAGGGTCAGTCAGGCAGAGCCAGGGGCTAAGTAAGAGTCATACACTGATATGACCTGATCTAGTGGTGGTTTGAATCAGGTCTAGGGTCTGTCTGGAAGATTCAGAGAGGAGCAGCTGGAGCTACAACTGAAACATATGTGCTGTAGGCATGGGGAGCCTATGACATGGCTTAGGGAGAGACTGCATGCCCAGGGCTGAGTAAAAATGGGACTGCTAGGCCCATGGACAGGGTTAGGGGTCCAGATGGGGCTGATCAGAGTCATTACGGTCCACAGATGCCCCAGAGAATGGAAGGGTTTCTGTCTTGGTCCTCCAGACCACACTGCCCAGTTCATCACAAGTATCTGGGAAGACAAAACACCAGCAGTGATGTTCAGGAGTTGCAATGTGGAACTGGATCACTCTCTAAGCACAGGGTTCATCTGCCAAAACCTGTGTCTGCTACTGCTGGAGATGCCATGGTGTGCTTGTGGGAATAACAGAGCCAACAGATAGGATACATAACTGTGGCCAAAGCCATGTGCCTCCATCTGGAGCAACAGCTGGGGGCCGGGTGGGACACCATTAGGCACAACTGATGCCTGTGTGTAGGTGGTGAAATTCATCTTGGGTCTTTTAACTCATGAATAAGTTTTAAGACATGATGTGCATTTGATGTAAAAAGAACACTTCAATAAATGCTACCTGTCTCACAGAATGACATTAAAGCATTGGTGTGCCACAGCTGTAAGGCAGATAAGCATGCTTGCACAAAATGAAGATCTGGCCAGGACAAACCTTTCCAGGAAACCTAACAATCATATCCAAAGAGCAGCTCTTACTATATGTATTAAGTAAAGCAGCCCACAGAAGTAGGTTCTGTTCACTAAACAACAGCAAATAAACCACAAAAAAAACAACCCAACTTGCAAGAACACCACTTTGGCATTTTCCTCTATTCTGAAAATGTGTCTTGGGCAGCTGCTTTTGTAACAGCATCTCTGCATCTATATATGTTATACATAATGTTAATGTGTCCAAACACTAAATATACTTTAGCTGTGGTTTTTAAAATAAAGGAAGACTCATAGCTGCACATGGAAGAATAATGGGAGGCAAATTTGCATAGTCATGAAGTAGAATATTGATCTCTTAACAAAGGGAAGCAAGCACTGTGAGTCATTAAAACACACTTGGGGATAAGGGAATTTTTTACTTCCTGTCCAAAAAAGTGAAAAATGAAGTTGCTTGAACAAAATAGAGATGAAATGTCAGGTAAACCCCTGATGGACTTGGTATTTTCACAGTTGAGAAAAATATGTAGCAATTTTATTTTATTTCCCCCTGTTCTGAATTTCAGGGTCAATTAAGAGGCTGAACACATCCACAATTATCTGGGCAGAAAGAAATGTTCAAGCCTCAAAAACTTGCTTACAACACTCAAAATCTGTGTCATACACAAGCTTGTATATGCTTTGTTTGTTCCACAAGTTTTGATTCAGAGCCATAATTTTCAGTTTACAACATAAGTGGAAGGTAACAGCTGTATACTCTGCTGAAAATCTAAATATTTTTACTCTTGGTTTCAGCTGCAGCAGCTTACTGCTTCTGATAGGGAAAGTCCTGAGGCTCTGTGCCCTGTTCTCTCCAGACATGGGATGACTCAGTTTCTCCATGGTGATTCATCTGGGTAACTCAGCTCTGACTTACCAAGTCCAGAAGGGTCTCTTATCCAACTGTATTCAGAAAGAGGTGGGAATGGATCACTGGGATGTCTTAGATGTGCTTTTTCTACAGGTAGATCTGCTGGACATATCTTTACACATAGCCTTCTGCTGAGTGCATATCTACCTCCCAGTCTGCTACTCAGGCAAGGAATAACACGTAAAGATTTCGGTTTTTCAATTTTCTATTTCTCTTTCCTTTAACTAACTTTTCCTTGAACTGGGAGTCCTCATTTATTGTCTTTGGAGACTATTAAATAAAAAAAAAAATCATTCCATACTTAAGACCAGTGGACCTCTTGCGTGTTGCAGGCTCAATAAGGTAAGGAAACAAAAAAAGCAAAACCAGACCATTTTTACAGCTTTCAGCATAGCAGGATCCCCAGAACCCACGTGGCATCAGCTGCTACAAACCATTTACAAAGAGACACAGAATTGAAGTGACAGCCTTCCCCCAAACCAAAAGTAACCGGGTGAGGTAGACAGGCCAAATCACTGCTAAGTGAGACTGCAAAACACAGCAAAATTTGGACCTTCTCTCAAGCTAGCTCTACCACAGAAACCCCCTTTAGGTCAGTAACCACCAAAAGACAAATAGTTTTGGAAGGAAGTGCAGAAGATGGGACAGCCTCTGACAAGGGTGGCTCATCTGACAAGGTTGGCTCATCTGGCAAGCCACCTGTATGGCCGATGTCAACAGTTTGGTGGACCCCAGCACAAAGATCAGTCACTCAGACTGCCTTTTCATTCTTTAACATCTAGAATTATTTTTTTTTTCTTTTTCTAAAGGCTCTAGAGTTGCAGAGACAACCTTGAAAACAGGGCAATGTAAACCTAGCAGAGGCCTGCCTGAGTTCACAGAAGACAGTATTTCTGCAAGGTATTCATCAGAAAGAGTGGCAATTTACTTGCTCATTGTAGTGCTCTGTATCTTTGCATTTCTAGTAAGTTGTACATCATAGCGTGGACATAACTAAGGAAACTCAAAAAATTTATATGCTTCCTATTGCTGAACATGGCAGAATTAAAAGCATTAAAAATACATGTAGTGTTTTTTCCCCTTGTATTTGAAGAACGGCACACAACAGAACTCTTTGAGAGCGAGCCCAGCAATCACATATAATTAGTGCAATAAAAGTACAGTCTTTCTCATCTGGTTTGCCAGTGGACCCAGCCTAATCTGCATGTGCCCCTCAAGAGAGCTGTAGTAGTTCTCTCTGCACTCACTCCTCACTACCCAATTCCTCCCCTGGCCCCAAGTCGCATTCGCATCCGGATTTAGCACCATGCAGTTCAGGCAGAATCCTTGATTGCTTGTTACTGCCTCTCTGTACATCAAAGGAGGAGGAAATAAAAGGAAGCAATGCTAAGATCCTCTTTAGCCCATAGTAAGATATCCAGCTGAAAATCACCATCACAGAAAATTCTTGGTAAAGGACAGGAAAAAACCAAACATTTGAGACAATTTTGCTTTAAAATCCTTTTCTCTCTTTCATCTCCTTTTTTTTTTTTTTAAATTTCACTCAGCATTTTTGGCTAAAAGAATATTCCACAAAACTCTGTTCACAGGGATGTTGCAGCTGCTCCTTATGCACCCAGTAAGAATCTTACAGATGCACCGTATTACCAGCAACACACTTACTAGCTGTGCAAACAGCTGGGATATTGAGACCAAGGAAAAGCAACAACATAAGGACAACCAAGAAGAAAGAAATCCATTGATGTCCCAGCATACTTGGAAAAGAGAAGGGAAAAGAAAAAGGGAAATATAACATCTCTCCAGGATTTCAAAGCTTCTGAGTGTTTCTTCAAGTCTATTAAATCCCAATATCTTCCTGACCTCAAGAAATTTGAGCAAGGTACCACCCTCTCTGAAGACACAGAGTCTTTTATTTCCCACCGCTTTCATGTTTGAGGAAGAGAGATCTACCCAACAGCCTAGCGACTCCTGAAACCTCCTTCCCTTTCACATCAAGAGAGGAAAATTTGCTAAGTGACCATAAGATGCAAAAGAGTTAATAAGCATCCCAGCAGGCAGGGTGAAGGGTTTGTGTTTGCATGGAAAGGACTGAACTGTGTGTTGTTGCAGAAATTGCAAACAATGAACCAATTTTATATTGTATAAAAGACATGGGAGCAGTTCTCTCACCCTCCAGTGCCTTTCTGTATGACTTATAAATGATAGCTCACAAAGATGACAGGTACCTCAGTTCATACTTACATAACAAGACAAATTTTTTTTGGTGCCTCACGGTAGGCATTAATTTGTACTAGAAAGTTATTATATAATTAAACACAATTAATCACCTTGGAGCCAAAAGGTCTAGCCAGCAAAGCAGGGAACTGAAGTTAGAATTTAGGATTGCATTGTGATTAGATTATGAAATCTTTGGGGCACCTTTGTTTTCAGATGTTCTGTTTACAGCATTAAGAATAATTGAGCGCTGCTCCCCAGTATTGCTTCATCAGCACTCCAAACAGAGCCCCCTGAGGTGCAAGGAGCTCAACAACACACTGCAGACTATTCATCTGTTCACTTCATGGAATAGTTTGGGTTGGAAGGGATCTTGAATGGCCATTTAGTACAATCCCTCTGCAGTGAGCAGGGACATCTTCAACAGGATCAGGTTGCTCAGAGCCTCAACCAACCTGACCTGGAATGTTTCCAGCAATGGAGTTTCTACTACCACTCTGGGCAACCTGTGCCAGTGTTTCACCACTCTTGTTGTAAAATCCTCTTCCTTATATCTAGTATAAATCTACCCTCTTTTAGTTTAAAGCTACCACCACTTGTACTGTCATAACAGGCCCTGCTAAAAAGACTGTCCCTCATTTTCCTCACAGGCTCCCTTTAAGTACTGAAAGGCTGCAATGAGGTCTCCCCACAGCCTTCTCTTCTCCATGCTGAACAACCACAGCTCTCTCAGCCTTCCTTCCAGCCCTTAGATGGCTTTTGTGGCTTCCTCTGGAACCACTTCAACACATTTGAATCTTTCTTTTGCTGAGGACTGCAGAGCTGGACAGAATATTCTAGGACAGGTCTCACCAGAGTGGAGTGGAGGGACAGAATCACTGATGAAAATAATCTACAACATGAAACTTTCTTTGTTCCATTTAGTTTGGGTTCTGTTCCCAAGTATCCTGTTAAAAATATAGTGTCCCTCTCCTGACCCCATAGGGGTTGAGCATGATAGTGATATGTATCATCACAGCATGTGAGTTGTGTGTGGTTTTTTTTTGAGTCCATTTCTTAGCACTCTGCATGCAAAAAATCCAACTGTTCTTTCTGTTTGAAAATAGCAATATAAAATCTTATATCCCCCACCCCTACTCCCCCAAAATAAAGCCCCACCTTCTTACCTGTTACCCTGTAACACCTTCTTCCAAATCATCAATTCAAATACACAGTATTCTTCTTAAGACACAATTAAAGGAACAGGAAAAGTAACTGACCTCTTGCCGTTTGAAATTTTGAACGTATTCCTCAAACTGTTCATCTTTTGTTTCATCTGCTTTTCCTAGTTTTTGAAGTACCTATATTGAAAAGAATAGAGAAGAAAATAAATAATTTCATATGTTTATGTCACAAAACAAAAACACTGCTACTTTGAAACACTTCTGTTCTTGCAGTTAGGTTTAAATAGTGGTTTATTTTTAGGAGTGTTGTGTGCACAACTGTTTCCAATGTTCACACAGGAAAACATTTTGTCAAAATAAAAAAAGGATAAGAGCAGGACTATGGTGTGTGTATGGGTGTGGAAATATATTTTAAAGTATGGAGCCTTTGAGGTCTATGTGCTTCGTTTTTAGTGAAACAACTTTTCTTTCAGCAAAGAATCCCAGGGTTTCAAAGCAAGTAAGAAGTGGAGAAATTTCCTAGCACTGCAAGTTGTCCTCCCCTTCAGATAGAGAGAAAGAAAAAAAAAACAAATTTTAATTAGGTTTTTCTTGTTTATGGATTATTACATTGAACATGTCCTTATCTACATGATTTTCAACATAAAGCCACAGAGAATAAAGAAGTGTAAGGCTGCATGAGAAACTGGTAGAGCTGATGCTTATTTAAGACTTCTAGTGGTGCTCAGATTTGCTCCCCTCATTAATTCAGAAGTGGGTTGTCATCCACTAGATGATAAATACACTTCAATATGTCGACAGTTGGGGCTATCCATGTGATAGCAGCCCCAGAAGTAATTTGACACAGCTACACTTTGCACTGTATTTAATTACAATAAATGCATTCTATCATTAAACCCCAGCACTATCCATTCATTTGAATATTTATCACTTATATATCTAGCTGCAAGCAGACTTCACCCTTCTTGTCAAGCAACTCCCAAATCTTTCTAGAGTACTTTTGTGTGGGATGAAGCATTTCACACAATGATGTTCAGATGGCTTGCCCATGACAATCTGACAAAACTTTCCACTTTCACAGGAAAACCCAAAAACCAAACAACTGAAAATACCTCACAAAATAGAAACAGTAGCAATTAACCAATTCCATGGATAAACATAAAAACATCACCACCTATTAATCTCAAAACAAAGGCTGTACAGCTCCCGCTTCTTCCTCTGACCATCTGTCCCTCCTAACCCCAGCTGGCCCCACATCACATAAAAGCAGGCTGCACAAAGGGGTGGCAAGCATTGCCACAGTGGCAAATGGTAGTCAGTGGCAAATGGTAGTNGCAAGCATTGCCACAGTGGCAAATGGTAGTCAAGATGATCAGGAAGATTGATGCAATGCTACCTGTGGGCCCGGCATGTGGAACTTTAAGGAAGTTTTGACTTCTTTAGAGCAGAAAGACAGAAAGAATGACATCAGAGAGGGAAAAAAAGAAAAAGGCTAGACTATTCCTACCAATAGCTATGGTTTAGCTTTTCACTTCCCTAGCTCATTTCACAGAATCAATAAGGTTGGAAAAGACCTCAAGGATCATCAAAGGCCAACCTGTCACCCTACACCTCATGACTATTAAACCATGGCACCAAGTGCCACGTCCAATCCCCTCTTGAACACCTCCAGGGATGGTGACTCCACCACCTCCCTGGGCAGCACATTTCAAGGGCTAACAACTCTCTCCATGAAGAACTTTCTCCTCACCTCGAGCCTAAACTTCCCCTGGCACAGCTTGAGACTGTGTCCTCTTGTTCTGGTGCTGGTTGTCTGGGAGAAGAGACCAAACCCCTCCTGGCTACAACCTCCCTTCAGGTAGTTGTAGACNTCTTCATCAAATATTAAGAAGTGTCACAGATGGTTTTACAGAGGAATTATTTAATTTAACATTTCAAATCATCACAGGCTTTCACATTGCTCTTTGTGACCAATGAGCCAAATAGTCTGCCCCCAGCTGTGGAACAACTTTGATCCACATCAGGCAGCTCTCTCAAAATCCAACATTCCTTTTCAAAGAGGTAGCTGCAAGATAAACCTCCTGACCACAGCAATACATTCAAATCTTGTTCCCAGGAACAAGGAGCAGATACATTAATTGTACTCTGAGTGATTCGTAACATAGGTAACAAACCATGGGAAGGTTGTTATGATAAACTCTTTTCTCTTTACCAGAATATCAGTGGCAGACATTCATGACTCCAGATGTGCACTCAAGATTATAGTGCAAGGCTCAGAAGGGAACAACTACCTCACATAGCACCTACTTCCTATGGTTTGGGTTTTTTTTTACCCTATCTGCAACTTTCAATTTCTCTACAGGTACTGTGGAACTGAGGCTAAGACGCAGTACTAGAACTTGCCCTCTACAAACATCAACTTTCATCTTAATCCATGGTTACATTAAATAACCACTAATAACATAGCTTCCCAATTTTCCTAACCCCAGCTCAAACCTTAACTACAGATATGTCACATGGCTCTAACAAGAAGCACTAAGCCAGAAGTTTGGCGTCAGCTAAAGCTATTTGCCCCCACAACAAACAACTGGTCCTCTGATGTAAACATCTCCACACAGGAGCTGCTTCAAGAGCAGCTTAGCTCCCTGCATAGCAGCAGGGTGGACAGGACTTGACAGCAACCTCATCAGACACCCTAACATGCATCATCCCCAGTCATGCGTGAGTACTCTTAAAGAGCAATCAAAGTAGTCAATACCACTCTGGGCAGTAGGGCGTGACTGCTTAGACAAGGCCTACCCATAAAAGGACTCATAAAAATAATGCTCACCACAAGTAGCATTTTTTAAGGGTACTACAGAATAGCCCCAGTATGAAAANATATATATGTATATATATATATATTTTATATATATATATATGCAGCTTTCCAAAGAAGTTTCACTGTGGTATTTCTGGGCAGAAATTGATTAAATGAAAGCATACCATTCAGGAGAAATCACTTTAGAGTTACCCACATATAAAACATTGTACGGATTTAAGCACATGCTCACAAAACTGAAAGAAGTATTTGGTCAATATGAAATAGAAGCTTTGAATGGAGCTTCTTACAATACATGACAAGAATGCTTACTTGAGAAAAAAAAAACCACAATGGGATAAGTTTGAAGTAAAAGTACCTATCTGCATTTCAACTTGACTATAGAATAGCATACAACTCATATGGCAAACTTACAATGATCCCAAGAATAGCACAATAATTCCAGACTGACAAAAAAACCCCTCAATCCCACCAACCCCCCCCGCCCCAAACAAATCCACACAAAGGCAACCCCAAGTTTAAAAAGATTTTTTATGTGATGGGATGTTATAGAAAGCATCTAACACCACAAAAACATACCAAAAAAAAAAAAAAAACCCAAATAAGAAAAGCAAAGAAGAATCAATAATANAAAAAAGCCAAATTAGAAAAGTCAAGCATGATCCATGATACCCCACTGGTATCTGAGAAGTGTACTAACAAGGTTTAAGAAACTCTGTTTGTTCCAGAAATAAAAGCTAGCTTGAAAGACAACACATTGAAGTGTGAAGCTTGGAACAGAACTAATTCCAAAATATATCACTGACTTTCACTCAAGCATGAGAGCGAGATGGTAAACACAAGAAATAGAACAAATACTCAAGGCTCACTGAAGCCACATGAGATTCCCACCTCCTTTCTGTTAGCATGTGGGCAGCCAAAGTGAAACCAGAGGGAGACTCTTTACAAGGATGCTACTTGGTTGTTCCCCTACAAAGAGGGGCAAGGAAGAGACTGAATTGGATGAGAGATACCTAAATGTAAAGCTTATGGAACTATGTGTTTAGCCCAATTGATGAAAGGTCTCCTCTCCAAAGAGGTAACATTCATAACTACTCACTTACAATCTACTTGGGTGGTTTTAAAAAGTGAAACAAATTTTTTTGTACCAATTTACCATTCTGTGATATGAGCTTGCAGGACTTCTCCAACCTTAATGATTCTGTGGCTCTATGATGTCAAAGTTTACAGTCCTATCCTGCTTCCTTTTGACTCCAGCACTGAAATCTCAAAAGCTGGTCAGAAAAACCTGACCAGAGAGATAATTTCAAATATTGTTACATGATGCATTGTTCATATATCAATCCTATTTTAGAAAAATTAGATGGAAATTCCTAATTAGAGAAATAATAAATAAAAGATTCTTTAAAAACCTCTTAAACTCATATGCTGTTCTTTGCTTTCTCTTTGGTTATGGGGTGGGTTTTTTTGATCAAAGTTCTACATTTATGCAAGCAATAGGCATTTAAAATATCTGAAGTCCAAGAACTATTTTGGTATTTGTGTAGGAATTAATTTACATGCAATGTGACTTGAGGTCTCAGGGTACATGTGCTAAGCAATCATTACTATCATAGGTCAGGAAAATGAATCATGGGCTAAANTAAAAAGACAGTTTCAAACCATCACAGTGGGTTTGTTTTTTTTTTTTTTCCCCTCTTCAAAAATTTCTCTTGTAGAGTGNAGAAAAGTGGGGTTTGTTTGTTTTGGGTGGGTTTGTTTTTTTTTTTTCCCTCTTCAAAAATTTCTCTTGTAGAGTACTGGAGAAATTTTCTGACTAAACAGAACAAAAGATCACCATTCTTTGGTTTTCATGCTAGTAAAATTAGGTAAAAATACAGTACTTAACACTTTCTTTTTAAAGCTTTGCCTTTCTGAACAAGCTCAGTTTTTCAGCCTCGTCAGAACCATACCCCATTTAATCTTAATACAATTTTGTAAAGTAGATCAGCAACTAGAATGTTCCCAGTATTACCTTTTTATAATAGAGATACATGTCTGGAAATGGCATAGTGTATTCCTCAGTTTCAATGTTCCTGTGAATATTTTGATCCCAACATAGCTCCAAGGCAACAGGCTGAGTAACTTTTCTTTTTCAAGAGGCTGACTGAATTTCATACTTTACACACTACACAGCCATGCACTTCCAAAACTCAGGTTTGCCTTTATACTTTATACCACCTTCATGCAGGTGCTGCTGCTGCTATTCCACCATTGCTTTCCTACACAAACAACAGCTGACAATGAGAAATGCTTGCCCAAGCCTCTGTTCTCATTAATAACTGCAGGAGGATCATGAAAAAAAAAATCCCTTTGTTGTTGGCAGACTCTCAAAAGTCTGGAAACCGGTTTAAAACAGAACACTGAGCATTTTACTAAGAGGGCAATAGAAAATGCAGAAAGGCACTACACAATGAAGCTCTTCAGTGACGAGCAGAGCAATTGCTTTGTGTGGTGCTGGGTTATAGCAGAACCCCTCCAGGCATAGCTGAGGACTGCAGGCGGCCATCAAGCAGAACAAGCAGCTGAATCAAAATGTCAGAAGAAAACACATCGGTGTGTAAAACACAAAGATGATAATTTAAGAAACCAATTTTTGAATCATTAAGGAGCAAACAACTCAGAACAAACACCACTTTTTTTAAGAGAAAGAATTGCCAGGGAGATGGTCAACAAATTTGTAAGAGCCCAGTCACAGATAGAAGGAAGCAGAAGACTTGGAAGAAACAACTTTGCTCTCCCTTTCATCTCACCACTGTCTCTTCAGCAGAATCTGTAGTCCACATTGTTTGTTACTGATCTTAAGAGACAACTAAAATTAGCTCTGGTTTCCAGATCAGTGTAGGTGATCTGTAATTACCACTCCTTTTTCCTGTGCACTCTTCCACTATTTGTTGTATAAAACAACTGACCATTCAGCAAATAATAACCCATCTTTACTGTCATGTAGTGTATCTGATGTTCTCTTATTGTACTAATATTTCTTCCCTAGCTTCTCATTTAGGTCTTACACTGGGCACAATAATCCTACCATTTACTGTTCAATGTCATTGCTGAAGTGAATCATATGCTAGAAGAAAGGCCATCAGAATAAACTGCACTTTGGAAATAAACCATTTAGTGGAGGACAGCACGAAATCTGGTCCAAGAAATGGAAGAAGGCAACTGCTACGTACCAGGCATTCTTGTGTGGAGGAATATAAAAACAACTCCATGGGTCAGATTAATTTTCCACATAACATACCAACCTCTCTCCAGTTCCTCCAGAAGAGGAGGAAGGTTCATGATAAGTGTGCAGTGATACATCTCCAACACCCTATCCCAACTCCTAACGAACTGTATTTCAATGAATTCCTGATGCAGTCTCTTTACATTTATAGCCCTGATAGATTTTTATTGACGGATTGTCCTGCTGCTTGTGGAGCTCTAATAAGATATTTGTTGTTTGAAGAAGCATAACGGTTCATTTTTCTTATGGCTGCTTTGATTTTATTCAGTTTTTGTCAGCTTTTGCTTGCTGGTGTTCTGAGTATTGTAAAATATCATGGGAATGGTTTGCTAACAAATAAGAAAAAAATCCAGACAAGCACAAACCACTATGATAAGATATGTGCTCTTAGTTAAAATTGAAATAGAGGAATGGGGTCTTTCTATGGCAGCCTAAATGACAAATGTGAACATTATGCTAAGAGAGATGATTATAAAAACCTTTCTGCAAATTAGAGAATCTAATTGTACATTATTGCCCAGACAACATAAAAATGCTCCAGAGAGATCCACAAAAGAAATAAGATTATGATTCCTCTCAGAATAAGGCCACAAGCTTCTACATTAGTCCTTGGTCATTCAGTTAAGATCAGAAGTACTTTACAGAAAGCACCAAATTGCACATTGCAGAGCAGTGCAGCCTGTAGACCATTCCTCACTCCTGGCAACATCCCTCAAATTTGGTCTACTGGAAGTAAGCAACCCTGCAAAACTGAACATAATAGTAGATGGCTATCATTCTGCATAAGGATGTTCCTAAGAGGTCCAGCAGCTGGGACATTTAAGGAGACTGAAGGAATGAACTTTGAAGTCCACAAGGTGTCATTTTGCTGGTGAGAAGGGAAGGGATGCTAACAGCTATGATAATGTACTGATAGAGACTTCTCTTGCTCGTCTCGTAGGACCTTCACAGAGTTTAATGCTATGGGGCTCTCCTACATAACAAGGTGGCTCATCAAACACCCTCTGCATATATTCTGGAAGCTGCTTATCCCCAGTGGATGTGAAGGTCTGGCACAGTTCCAAAGAACTGCCAAATAAACAAGCTCTTAAGCCAGTTTTCTCAATCTGTGCTGCATAACTGGCCTGTATAATAGAGGAGTACATCCAAATAGAAACGCTGGGATAGTGCACAGCAGGTGATTTTCATGGAATGTAAGTNAGGAATAAAAGAAAGAATGAAGAGGGAGAAAACCAATTGTGAAATAAGAAGGACCAAGCTAAATACAAAGAATTAACTTTGAGAAATCGTGGGTTTGATTCATTTGCCCATCCGTAGGCATCTCATATGGCACAGGATGTCTCAAACATCTCTGTGCAGGTGGTAAACATGACACAGGACCTATGGAAGTGTCTTCTGGAATAGCAGCTTGAGGTGAGGCAAGATACAACTCAAGCAGCCTACGTGTAGGCAGCTGAATTGAGTTATTAATATCACAGCAGCATCTACAGTCCTCAGAATTTTGAGTATTCTTTTTCTTCACAAAAATCTCTTAATACAATAACAATTCTTTGCTCACTCTATCATTGGGGAAACAAAGTACAGGAAAGGCAAATAACTCCTACACTAAGTCCAGAGGAAATGAATCACAAGCAGGGTACCAAATATGATTGTTCTAGACTAGTATCTTAACCTCTGGGCCATCCTCCTGTGAAATGGAGTTTCACAGAAATCTGCTGTGTTCAGATTATCTGCACTAGAAGAGGAAGACTGAACAAAAAGGCATCTTAAAGAACTGGAAAGACAATCTGTTTGCCCTTCCCTGGCTATTGTCGCTCTCATGCTTGTTGAAAAAATTGATCACTTCTTTGGGTTGCATCAGAGCTAAATTTAACTGTCTTCACAATTAGCAATAATATCCTTGGCTGAATTACTGTGTCCATTACTGTATCCCGAAGAAATCAAAGGGCTACTCTGCTGAATCCTGTCAGTTGCTGTTTCTGCCTATATTCACTCACCTCACTGAAAAGTACCTGGATAGCAGAAACTAGCTGTGCATCCAGGCTCACTTACACTCTCCTCATTACTTTCTATATGTCTTCCCCCTACCAGCTCCTCCACTTTTCTGCTCCACTTTGACTTGTCCTCTATACTTTGTGTTGAGCAGACACTCTCCTTAACGCTGCTCCCTCCAAAAATTAACAATGGAAGATAAATATGTTGTTTACCGTCCTGATAACATTTCACTCTGCTCACATGACAACTTCATCTACCTGATCTCCTGTTCACATTCTGCCCTATTGGGCTGAAATTTTATAAAGCAAGAGACTGTCTCATCCTTTACCCTTTTACAGCACCAAAGACAAAGTGATCATCATCTTAATTTATTTGAAAAGCCTCATGAAAAATAATTTCTCTTAGGGTGTTTACATTCACTTGTGACCAGATAGTTCTTTTGCTCTCCATTTACTTGATACACCTAGTCCTTAACAACTAGGAAAATAAACCACCCAAACTAAAGCAATCACTCAACACAAAACTTTTTCACCATATAGTTAAAGCATAAAAGTGGCACAGAATCGAAAAGAATTTTAATTGACAAAACTTTAATTATTCAACTTAGATGATTATTTTAAAAAATGGGGTAATTACCTATATAGAACATTAAAATAATTAACTTGAGGTCTTGTCAACAGAACATTAAAATCAACTACAAAGATTAAGCAAAAAATTTTCAAGCTGGAAGCATCCACAATGCAATAAACAATTCTGTCTCTTGTACAGATGGGCCACTGAAGATCATCCTTGCATAAGGAGTCTAATAAAATTTATCCTACCAAAGCCTTCAGCAGTGATACCTGACAGGCAATCTATTATCTCAAAATTAATCAAAGTTTTCCTTGGCCAAGAAGAGAGATCTCAAATATAAAATTGCATTTTATCTGTGGCTACTACAGTTCTGCTTTTTTAATTAAACATTTAAATTACAGCTGGAAAATGACAATTTTGTTCTTTACAGACTCTCTCTCTGGATTTTTCACAGCGAGTACGTGATGTTTTTCCTGTCTGCTGGGAGTCAAATAAAAAATAATCAAGCAAAAAGCTTTCCAGTCACAAGGCCAAAATAAAGATAGCAGTCAGTCTAACAAATCTTGAATTTAAAAGTGCACATGCATTCTCCCACTGTCTGGTTCCACAGGATATATATAACAGACTCTTGTTTACTTTGTTTAGCTCTGAATGTATGCTTTCAGTGGACCAGAAAACTTAAGGAAACCAGGCTTTCACCTAAGTAATGATGCTGAAAAGGGCTATTTCCCCTTTTATTCACAGTACCTGATCTCCTGTACTCAGTTGCAAGATCCAGTGACAGTATTTCCCATTGTTCTCAATTAAAATCAAGCTGAACTAATTTATAATACAAGAGATTGATTATGACACTAAGCAGACAAAGAATACCAGTGGTAAGATATAATATTGCCACAGTAGAAAGATATGAAGTTGGTAAGTCTCATTTGATAGCATCATAGGTATCTCTCATCTAGGTTACTTCTCACCACAAAAGGCAGGCAAAAGGTAATTTACAAATTATTTCAACGTGGAGGAAGAGCCACATAAAGCCTTAAAAAAAAAAATCAGAATTGATAAGGAGAAAAAAAATCTGACTTAAAAATGTATTTTGATTTAGTGTGTTTCTCCCATGGGTGCCTGTGAGATCGTCTTTAAACCCAATATTACAGTTACCTCAGTCACCCTGTAGAGATGATGACAAACAGGGGCAAGAGTTCAGCCATTCCTGACATGTAATTAACAGAGCTCACACATTTCTTATTGCACAGTCTCAAAGAGTTAACAGTTCGCTTTCCTTCTACTTCACCATTACATCCATTTGACAAGGTGCTTGTGGTTTTGTGTTTTATTAGTTTGGCTTCTAAATTTATCTATAGGCTCAGAGTAGCAATACAGGTGCCTAATCTTGACTGCCTCCTCCAGCCTGAGCGGTGATATTTCCACAGACACTTCTTGAGAAAGTTATTGTCTGAAGCTGGAAAAAGATGGCCACATTTGGTCCAGAACACATCAAGGGAAGATGGAGCCCCTCAGTCTACTCTTTTCCACATTGAACTAATGTCATGACTTCAACTTTGTCTTGTGACCAACTTTTCTATTGTTTTTTCTCTAGACTCTACACTTTGTAGGTAACTTTGGTCTCTAGCAATAATATTTCCATATTAAAGTTGTTTTGAGTTACTCCAGGTCTTTCAATTCCCTTTGATTTTCCTGTTGTTTCGGCATCTTTGAAAATCAGTCATATGTAGGAGAATAATTAGCAAAAGGCTTGATGGATTTTAAAATCAGTGGTAGAAAGAAATGTGTTAAGCACTGAAAATCAGCTTATATGTGAAAATGGATCTGAAAGTAGCATCAGACATGAAAAAGCAGCAAAAGAGATTAAACTACAAGGATTTGATATTCAGGGCTAAAACCTATGGCAAAAACACTTGGCATATCTCTCTTAAAAAAAAGATAAGCATCCCTCAGTGTCTCACTGCATTTAGAGCTCAAATGTATAGTCAAACGAAATACTTCTGTCCACAGTGACCACCACAGTGAGTGGCTATCTCCCAAGGATCTTACAGTCGCTCTGGGAGCAGATTATAACACTTCCACTTCTGGAGTGAGGAAACCTGGGAGTCCTGGTGGACAAGAAGTTATCCATGGGACAGCAATGTGCCCTTGTAGCCAGGAAGGCCAATGGTATCCTGGGGTGCATTAGGAAGAGTGTGTCCAGAAGACTGAAGGAGGTTCTCCTCCCCTTCTACTCTGCCCTAGTGAGGCCCTACCTGGAATATTGCATCCAGTGTCAGGCTCCCCAGTTCAAGAGGGGCAGGGATCTACTTGAGAGAGTCAAATGGAGAGCTGCCTTATGAGGACAGGCTGAGAGGCCTGGGGCTGTTCAGTCTGGAGAGAAGACAGGCAGGATCTAATAAACATTTATAAATATTTGAGGGCTGGGTGGCAGGAAGGAAGGGACAACCTCTTCTCACTTGTGCCCTGGAATAGGACAAGGGACAAAGGATGTAAGCTACAGCACAAGAAGTTCCACCTCAATATGAGGAAAAATTTCTTTACTGTAAGGGTCATGGAGCACTGAAACAGGCTGCCCAGAGAGGTTGTGGAGTCTCCTTCTCTGAAGACTTTCAAGACCTGTCTGGATGTGTTCCTGTAGACCTATGCTAGATTCTATGGTCCTGCTCTGGAAGGGGGGTTGGACTCCAAGATCTCCAGAGGTCCCTTCCAACCCCTAACATGCTGTGATTCTGTGAAACTGAGACAGAGGAATTGATTAAACAGCTGTGTCAGCCTGTACTTAATCCTGACATCTGTCAAAGGGAGAGCTTTAAACTGATAGTGTACAATCTGTGCATCAACATTGTGCCTGTAGAGTCCTCTGAAAACAACTTTAGAACAACACAACTGAAAAAGCACATATAACACAGTACAATATATATAAAAAGTTCCAAATCCTGAATACTTTGCTCACATAATTAGATTTGTGGATCTGAATGTGTGAGAAAGATGAGCAAGATCACTTTTCTTATCACTCCCAAAAATAAAATGATACATATGGTATCCATTACTTAATATTGTCTATCATATCTACACAAGCTGTCATATTCGTTGTAGCAAAAAGTGAAAAGTTAAAGATACTGGTGCAAAAATAAGTAAACCAAAGCGTACTGGGAATAGTTCTGTAAGGGTAATTTTTTTTCCCCCTCTCTATCAAATGCAGTCCCTGAAATTTTCATCTGTGTAAAACAGCTTCTTCAGCAAGTAATTTCTTAACAAAGACATGTTTGAAATGATTTTGATTACATGCTTTCACAAAGGTTGCTTTTCACACCACGAACTATAATGGCTTTAAAAGGCAATCAGAACTGTAGGCATTTGTAGATATAAATTTAACCTCTGGCAGAGAGATTAGATTATGCAACACAAGTCACAACATTTTGTTCATTATGAGAATATAAAGGAGTTTTTCTAGGAATACAAAAGTTATTTGTCACACACAAGTACTGAAGGAGCACTTTAGGAAACACATGATGTTCTTAGGTGTCTTCTAAAAAAAATACTGGGTTTTAAATTTATTTAAATGTATAGATACACTATTTTCAACTAAGAAAGATTACTCCATGCATTGCAACGGCACAGAAGCTTGCTTAATGGAGTAACTATTGTCTGTCCAGGAATATTTATCTCAGGTAGCTTCAGGATTCCCTTGACTAAATAAGATCAGAGCTTTAATGTTGTAAATCCCTTCAAAGACTGTGATTAATCACACAGAGGAAACATATTGTGGTGTGTAGGCCTTGGCCCAGTTGCACAAGAATCAAAGCCCATTAGTCTTATTGGAGGGCTTCTGGAAAATCTAGCCTGACACCAAAGACTTTCCTAGCATTTACACTCAGGGTGAATGTTCTGATTGCAAGACAACCAGAAAACAACATGTAGGACTTTTGAATACTGCAACAAAAATCAATCTAACAACAACTTCATCCAAAAGGAAGGTACTTCCCTCCTAAAGCCTGCAAAATATAGGGTGAAAACTGCTCAGGGGTGTGTCGTGTAACTCTACAGTAACATGGAAGTGATCCGCACTTTGGGCTGTTTCTCTGTTTTGCCTGCCTGTAGGGTGCAGAAAGCTCTCCAGTTTGTACCCTAAAGCTTGGGAGGAAGTATCACTCTTCATAAGCAAATGTAATTGCTGTCGTAACCTGGTATTTTATTCTGCTAATCAAATGCTATGAAACATAGAATCAGGAGAATTTCTGAGAAGTTTAATGAAATGGTTTTTAAATGTCAAGGTGAAGATTACTGTCAAGTCAGTTCCAATTGAGCTAAAACATGTGTATGATATCCAGCTCTGGGCATCAGAGTGTGTACCACATTTGAACATCTCTCTAGAAAGCCTGCTTTCCACTCAATAGGAGAAGGTATTGGTTGCTGAGGTATGCAGGGTACAAGATGATGTACCTGGCTCCATGGTGTACAAACCCATGTGTGCCTGCACAGGATATCAAATTGTTATAATAGAGGAGAGGAATATAATAGACTCCCTCTTGATCCAACATACCTATGAAGAAGTGCTTATCCTTCACTTTGAGTTTCAGCACCCCTGGTGCTGAAATCCAACTCCCCACTCCAAAGAAAGATGGATGGAAATAGATGATTACAGATTGCCCAAAGGCAAAGTAGATATCCCATCCCCGAAAAGTCACAGTCAGGTGGGATGTGGCTCTGAGCAACCTGATCTGTCTGAAGATGTCCCTGCTCACTGCAGGAGCATCACGCTAGATGACCTTTTATAGGCCCCTTCCAACCCAAACCATTCTGTGTTTATTTTCAGAATCCTATTATCTACTTTAACAGTAACAATATACTCTAATAGAAAGATTGAATGCATTCCACAGCAAAAAGCCCCATAACAGATGGCATATAGAAGTTGTGGAAGTTGGTCTATAATTTGCTTCCTTTATAATTTATCTCCGAGTATTAGATTACACATTGCAAGATGTAGTCTATTCAATTTTGCCCAGTGTTTATCTCTGCACAGAAAGTACATCCTTTGCCCAATCCTCTTTATGAGAGAAAAAAAAGCACTCCAGGTATTTGCATCTATCCAGTTGCTTACTCTGCAGGGGGTTTACTCCCTTAGGCTAGGACCAGAGATGTTAAAAGGCTGTCAGGCCAGCTGGTTCCTCATGAGGAATCACAGAATACATGTGGTTGGAAGAGACCAAGATCATCTAGTCCAACCCTCAACCCAGCACTGAAGGGTCAACACTAAACCATGTCCCTAAGTGCTAGGTCTTAACTGCTTAAACACCTCCAAGACTGGTGACTCCACCATTGTTCTGAACAGACCATTCCAATGTTTGAGAACTCTTTCAGTGAAGAGATATTTCCTAACATTCAGCCTAAACCTCCCCTGGTGCAGCTTGAAACCATTTCCTGTAGTCCTGCCACTTGACACCAAGAAGAGGCTGCCCCCCTCCTTGCTCCAGCCTCCCTTCAGGTAGTTGCAGAGGAGAAGGCTATCAAGTTGCTGGTGTGTGTTAGACTGGACTTTCTCGTTGTTCTCAATTACTTTGTTCACGAAATGCAACAATTGCACCTGGTTTCCTTCCGAAAAAAAAAAAAAAAGCAGCATTTGTTGCCTTTCAGCACAGACTGTGTCTTTTCTCCTCATCAAAACAACAGGCATTAGCTGAATAATTGCAAACTTCAGAAAGGGGCCCTTACACTGATTTCTTGTCACAGGAGCAGTTTAACATCAAAGAGTCCACTTTTATACTTTATTGCAGGTTTTATTGTAGAGCAAGCTCCTTGTGTTGCCACTGCTCTGAGTTTGTGCGTCGGATGTCCACTGTATTAGCAAGGCTTTAAGCCTGCAAGGACTGCAGGGAGTGAGGCATCCATGGGTAAGTCTGCTCAGGGGTATGTGTACACACACATACACATGTGTGTGTGCGTGTCTCCAGCACTCCTGGTCTATTAAGGCCCCCTACAATATAATTTCAACACAACTCATGCTAATTTAATCAGTGCAGTACTCCTGACTGCTAAGATTCCTGTAGGCCTGCAGATGAATTGATGAAAATAAGGGCAGGGGATTATGTGAGGAATTCCTAAACTGTGGCAATGTTAGAGCAATGACAGCTGACAGGATGCAACCTAATGGAAGGGTTGTCTGAACAGTGATGCTCCTGCTCCAAGAATAGGCCTTTCCAAGTTACCCACACACTCCCCTTTTTACAGACCCAGGGCCCTACATCAAAAGCTCATAATATGCAAAGTTATAACCAGAGAGAGTTATTATTCTTAGCTTCGTGTCATTTAGAACTTTTACATTTTTTTTCCCTTTTTGTCTTTATGATATGAATTTTATTTGGGATATGAATTTTATGCATTACAAATGTACAGAGATTGATAACTACAACAGAAATCATGTCAGTTATTTAGTAGATGTCATTGTTCCCTCAAATTTAAATTAATCCCAGCACCTTCGCAGATTACTGGAAGACCACCAGAGATGCTACATTTTCATGCAAGCAGGGAACCTAAATCTTGTTAGTCCCAGGTATTGATCACAACATATTTTTTACAGCAGTAAGAATAAAACTGTTCAGCCTATGCTCTGCCTTTCTTAACTTTCTCCTGTTCTCCTCTTCCTGCCCTCAAGCATTGTCAGCACTGCTAAGGGCCGTGAGACATTTGCCACATCCTTCTAAATGAAGCTGAATTTCAGTAGTGCCAGCAAAGGTTTCTGCATAAAACACTGCAGTCCTCATGCATGATAAAACAATATAAATACAAAAGCTGTGTGATTAACGTAAGGCTGTGTGATTAAATGCAAGTCAGTGTGATTAACAGGGCTACAACATATGAGTCCTCTGCTTTCTCTTTCCATAATTAACTTAATTGATTCTAAATCTGCTCTGAAATTAGGATGAGACTATTTAAAGCAAGCTTTTCAAGACTCAAAGCACCACGTTGGTTCAGCGTTTCTTGTTCCAACCTTCAGCTATTTACTATTTTGTTTCAGAATATGCATCTGTGAATGCCTGAAGTTCCCTCTCAGCATAGTCACGGTGACAGATTCCTGGGAAAATCACTGTGCATGGATTACAACACTGACTAAGTATAAATGTTTCCAAGATTTCAGGGTCACGTTTGGGTAAGAAAAAAATATAGAGTTTTACCACAGGGATACATGACTCCTTATGAATATGGACAACAGAGGGTTTTTGTTACCAGGCATGCAAGTAATATTTGAAAGCACCTAAACTCTGTTAACACTTTACAGACTGAAAGAAGAATCTCCAAACTCCTGGAGAAAGATGGGGAGGAATCGAGGCTGGATGTTCCGAAATCAAGTACTGCTCAAACTAGTATTCTTTTGAGAACCAGCTACCCTTGACAGGAATCATGTGTGGTTACCCACAAAGCTGTTTTTCCTTACAACCGCTTTCCTACATCCACCAGGCTGTCCACAGAGTGGGAAGACACTGACAGTTCACTAAACGGTTACATTGCTGCAACACCAGGCACCATTCTGGGCTCCCTGTTCATAATGTGCAAGTCAGAGTCAGCTCTGCCGCATGCAAATCACTGCAGGCTCGGAGCCTTATGTAAGTGAATCCAGCGACCTTCCCATTGCTATCTGCTCCCCATCACCCTGCTGAGCAGGGCCCTCTCATCACAGAACCCACAATCAGGTATTAATAGCCTGAAACAACAGAAAGATTCAGTGGAACAAACACCAGAAATATAAATAAGATCCAGAGAGCTCTTGCCTTTCATTTTAAATCCCCTTCTTTCCTTTTTGCCTCTCCCCTTATTTCCTTTTCTCCCCCTCTTTGCTTTCCCCCCACCTTTCCTTTTTCTCTCCCCTCTTTCCTTCCCCACCCCTTTCCTTCAATGCATAACTAAGAACTCATGACTGTGCAACTGCATAATAATCATTGCAAGTAAATCACATCCATTGAGAAACAGTGCAAGAAAAGAAGTGTGAGATGAGAAAAATTTACTGCAGAATGTAGCGCCCTGCATCCTAGACAGCATTAAGCAGTCTCAATTGTCTGAGGACTCAGAGTAAGATTTTGCAATGCCACAAGTATTTGCACTTTAAATGCAATATATAGGACCAGTGTAAAGATTTTAACAAATAAATATAGATCTGGTATGTTCAACACTGTTTTATGCTCTGGAGTAATTCTCTTCTTGTTACACATTTTGTAATAAAACAAGCAAACAGATAAACAAAAACTCCCACAAACAAACAAACAAACAAAAAAAAGAAAAACAAAAAGAAAAAAAAGCCACACAAAACCAGCCAACCAGAAAAAAAAAAACACACACACAGACACACACACACAAAAACCCACCACAACAAACCAGGAACAGGTTCTTTACTATGAGGGTGGTGGAACACTGGAACAGGTTCCTCAGGGAGGTGGTTGGGGCCCCATCCCTGAAGAGACTCAAAGTGGGACTTGACAGGGCTCTGGACAGCCTGATACAGTTGAGGATGCTTCTGTTTACTGCAGAGGGGGTTGGACTAGAGGACCTTTGAAGGTGAACCCTGCCAACCCAGATCATGCTATGATTCTATCAAAACCAAAACCAAACCAATTAAGAATATTTTTTGGCCACAGTGGTGTTTCTGTCCAATGTAATAAAGAGTGAAAAACAGGAAAAAATTATCAAAGAGTTATTGCTTAAACTTAAAAGACAAAACTCCAGTAAAATTATTTTTAGCATAGAGAGCAGCTCCAATTCAGTACAACTTAGAAAGCCATCATTATTAAACCAACGGTATATCAAAGGAGAATCAAACTAGTAATTAGAGAGACTAATAATAATGATGATGCAAAATCTGACTCTGCTGCCAGGATTATTTAGAGAAGAATTTGAAGTAGCCACAGTGAAATTTGCCTTGTTACCTTGTACAGCATAGAAAGCCCAAGAAGCACTGGAGGGATTACTACACAAGAGAAATGCAATGTACTTTCTATAACATGTCATAAAATGTAAAGTTTTAACTTTACAGTATTTTACCCAAACACCTAAAAAGACCAAACCCAAACAAACAAAAAACCCACCAACAAAACAAACCAAAAATAAAAATCTAACTTCTGCCCAAACAGCCATGAAAACACTGCCAGTTAATTTCAATGCAACTATTTCTCTCGTGAGGAGATTTTAAATTCCAAAAAGATGCCAAGAGAAACAATAAGGACTGAAGGACAATTAGACACTCATATGGCTGCAGTTCAATGACTCTAAAGTTGAGTTGCATTAATAAACATTAAGAAATTAAACTGAAAGGTACCTTGATGTCTAGTTGTGGTGAGAAAAAAAAAACATCATCTTTGGGTAAGCTGGAATCTTGGACAAAAGGTCTAACATCTATTGCCAGTTTCCTATGTAATGAGGTAAATTACACTCAAAAGGATTTTTCTACCAGTTTCAATTTAGAGCACACTGCAGTAAGACTTACCGCAGATAAGCAAGCATGAAAAATTTTCATAGTGTTTAACTTATTAATTATGTGTAATCAGTTTAATAGTGTTTAACAAGGGTTAATCTTAACCCAACAAAGCCATTGTAAATACTTCCTTCAAAACAAAGTTAAAATAGAATCATAGAATGGTCTGGGTTAGAAGGGACCTCCAAAGGTCATCTAGTCCAGCCCCCTCTGCAGTCAGTAGGGGCATCCTCAACTAATCAGGCTGCTCACTTGAATGTCTCCAGGGAGCTTGACATTCTTCACTTCGTACCACATCATTCCAAATGTTAAGTCTAGAAACTCATACATAGCTTTCAAACAGCTGAAGAACCTCAGTAATAGCTATGATATGAAAGGTAATGACTACTCAGCTCTTCAGAGTTGTTACTTTAGACATTGTTTAAAGGAAATATATAGAGATAGGATCTATGTCAGGAGAAAGCATTGTATACTACTTGTATCAAGGGACAGGGCTGTAAGACCTCTAGCCCCTTGTACATTGATAGCGCTGAGATTTCTCCTTGCAGGTCCTAGATCTCCTTTTGCAGTCAGAGTTCCTCCTTTCCCTTTTTGTAAAGTACTGTGGTGTACCATGCATCAAATATAAATGTGCTGTCACATATCAAGGAAATGAAAGGCCAAAACCCCAAAAGACATAATAATAAAAAAAATCATTCTCTGTCTATGAAACACAAAGACAGAACAATTTCCATTAAGTGAAAGAGCCATGATGGACATGGTGCTGTCCCAAGCTGCACTGCTTCATTGCTGTGGGCATTAATCTTTTTCTGAGGGAAACAGAGAGCCTGATCTTTGTATGCCCCATAAAGAAGCTGTTACATTGACACCTCCAAATTTTAACTGGAATTTGAGGTGAGAGCTGAGCAATTCAGGCATGAAAGTCTTTGGACTACTGATCTGCTCAGTCAACTGCTTTCATTCAGTTTAGTACGCAAGAAACTGAGCAAGAGTCCATAACCAAGGAGAATCAGTTCCCCTATTCAAAGCTGGAAATTACTTTTTCTCATCTATCTCCAAGATTTGCACTTTTGAAATCCTCTTCTGCTTAAATTGACCTTTTATGCAAGAAGTGCAGCTCCTGTGTGATTAAAACCCATTATATAAAAATACCTCACTTAGCAGAACAATTTCCAGTGCCTTTCAAGAAGCATGTCTAATGTTGTCCCTGAAAAGACAATTATTGTACCACTTTTTTGAGAATTGTTCTGCCAATAGAGAACAGGATTGTATTTTACATTAAATTAATCCATAGACTTTGAGAAATAAATTCTGGTTGAAAAGTCTATTTTATCCTCAGTGACTGTGACAGCAAGAACTTTGCTTAATGCCTACGTTTTGGGTTGTGCATGAGTTTTTCCACATGTAGAGGGAAAAAACCCAAGCAGATACAGGACAACGTTATTTAAAATCTAAAAGCACATCTGGGTATGCAATAAAACCCCTATTACATGTGCTTAATGTTTCTTTAGTAATTTACATAATCTTGTTTGCATCCATCAGATGAGAAGGGTCCTCTGATATTTCTGTAATGGTTGAGCTGGTATCAGAACAGTGTAGCCTCATTTTTTTCATCTTTTCCTTAGAGATCCGATAAACACTTCCCAGATGATAATACAATCTTTAATAGTAAAATGCTGTTGCTTCTGTAAGAAAATTTGTCCTCTTAGAAGAGAAATTTTGTGGGATGAACCATCTGTTCAGTTGTTTTTCCTTCTTGAAAAAGAAAATGGCTTTTGGTAAACAAACATTTTTCACAACCACATTCATCCGGTCTTCTGCTATAGTTCAGTTCCTCTGTTGTTCTGCTGACTCACCAAGGTGAGTCCCAATTGCCAGCTCAGGAAAAGGCTGAGTGTGGAGATGGAAATCCATACTCACTGTCACTGCTTAAGGAAGCTATGGGAAAGAGGAAGTTGCCAGAAAAAAACCTTATGATCATCTGAGCTCAGCTGGAAGCCCTTGCTGAAGGTTACCTGCTTTTTAGTTTTAATGCAACCTAGGGAAGCACCAAGACAGACATGCATCAGAGCCTCTGTGTACACAAGCATACCAGTGACCCTTGGGGTGGAATATTTGCACTGACTTTCAGCAAGAACATGGAGTATTTTCTTCCTGAAAAATTGTACTGACTGTACTGTTAGCAACATGCAGCATTCAGTTTATTCTTACCCATTAACCGAGCTCTTGTTTTTCTTAATTAAATAAAACAAACACCAAACCCCTAATTTCTGCTACTGGAAAGAGAAGACTGATGTGGAAAATTACAATCAAAAAAATACTTAATTAAAAAAAAATTCTTATAATTTGATATTTTAATTATGCTGTCAAATGTCTAAAGTTGTTTGACTTAAAGGATTTGGAAGCTGTTGCAGCAAAGGAAGGAGGCAGATATGACAGCTAAGTGAATACCAGATGGCTTATCAGAAAGCATAAGTGTAGGGGTGTGCAGAGACACCAGGCTAGGGTGGATTTGCATGGCTTTGCTAGAGTAGCAGCTCCACCCTGGCTCATAAACCTCTCAGGTCTGGTGGGCATGCTGTACAGCTCTTGGAGACAGTTCTTGGGGTTGTTCAGCGTGGAGAAGAGAAGGCACCAAGCTGCCTACCAATCTTGAAGGTAGCCTGCAGAAAAGCTGGAGAGGTACTTTTCATAAGAGTGTCTAGCAACAGGACTAGAGGAATCGTTTGAAGCCGAGGGAGAGTAGGTTTAGACCAGATACTAGAAAGTTCTTCAGTACAAGGGTGGTGAGACTCTGGAATAGGCTGCCCAGAACGGTTGTGGACACCCCATCTCTGGAGGTGTTTAAGGCCAGATTGGATGAGGCCTTCGGAAACCAAGGCTAGTTGAGAGATATCCCTGCCCATGGCAGGGAGGTTGGAGTAAACGATCTCTGAGGTCCCTTCCACCCTAAGCCATTCTATGATTTTGTGATACTTTCGGTAGTACTTCACTGTATTTCATTTTACCACACTTGGTAACAATTTTCAGCGCGAGGGCAGCTGCGGAAAAGCCTCGGTAACCGCCAGCTGAGCTTGCTTTAATTCGAATTGCTTTAGGGGTTTCCTGGGCTTGCTTTGGGGTTTCTGAGGACGGAAGGACCCCATAAGAACAAGCAGGACCGGTGGGGGCTGTCTTCCAGCGCGCCTGCTCGGGAAATGACGTTGCTGGAGGTTGTTGCCCGGGAACCGCGCGGAATTTAAGCACCAATTAGGGCGAGACCGCCATTTCAGCGCGAGGGCACCCGCGGTAAAGCCCTGCTCACGGGAACGCGGCGAGTAGCGCCTGAGGGGGGAGTAAAAAAAAAAAATAAATTAAAAAAAAGGACCGTTTTCCCGAAGGAATTGAGCCATGGTTATGACTCGGTCTCAGGCTGTCTGTAAAACCGTGGGTACCCAAACAGAGCCCACACATAAGCATGGAAGTGTTCAGGCAGCCAGCTGCAATGAGTGTTGGAGCCTGGCACGAGAGGTCGAGGGTGGCAGAGCCAATGCCTGCATTAAGTGTGAGCAGATTAATGATCTGCTTATCCTAGTGGCTGAGCTGAAGGAA
>VXBD01000382.1:13306-24575 GCA_013399975.1 Indicator maculatus | reverse complement strand
ATCTGAAGGGGGCTCCAAGAAAGCTGGGGAGAGACTTTTGAGGGTGTCAGGGAGTGATTGAACTGAGAGAGGGAATGGAGCAAAAGTAGAAGTGGGGAGATTGGGACTGGATGTTAGGAAGAATTTCTTTCCCATGAGGGTGGTGAGAGACTGGCACAGGTTGCCCAGGGAGGTGGTGGAAGCCTCATCCCTGGAGGTTTTTGCAGCCAGGCTGGAGGTGGCTGTGAGCAACCTGCTGTGGTGTGAGGTGTCCCTGCCCATGGCAGGGGGTTGGCACTGGCTGAGCCTTGAGGTCCCTTCCAACAATTCTGTGATTCCCCTCCTGCTGGTGCTGGGCAGGCTCAGCCCTGCAGCTGAGCTGAGCTGCTGCAGCATCAGAGGAGGCCAAGCCAAGGCCTGGGGAGCAGAGTGTGGTGGCTGCTTCTGCAGCTGCTATTTATAGCCCTCCCCAGGAGTTAACGAGCATCTAAACAGCTTTTTTCTTTTTTTTCTTTTTGACAGGAACTCATCTTCACCCAACAAATGCTGGCAGAAAGCTTCCCAGCTGTATACATTACTTTTTTTTTCATTATTAGCTTATTAAAGCATCATCATTTAAATGATTCCTCAGTTTCAAGAAAGAAAAAAAACCCAAAGCAACAAAGAGAAGCAACCTAAGGGATGCCCACGAGGTGGTTTGTCAATGGAAGGTGGATTTTGTCTCTGTCTTCCCTCCTTCCCCATCCCACTGCCTATAAACAGGCCAGAGGGAGGGGCAAAAAAAGACATTAAAAATCCCCTTTTTTGGGTGATGCATTGACCTGGAAAGGAACTCTATGAACATGGAGCCTTAGGAAGCAGCTTCTGCTGTTTGCTTAAGACTGGCAGAAACAGTTCACATTGCACAGATGCGTGGAAGGGCTTGGGTTGGAAAGGACATTCAGGATCATCCAGGTCCAACCCCCCCTGGATCACAGAGTTATTGAGGCTGGAAAAGACCTCTGGGGCCAAGAAGGACCTGGAGCTGCTGGAGAGGGTCCAGAGGAAGCTACAAACCTGAGGGAAGCTAACAGATGGTCCATCTCCACCTGGACACCTGCTCCTCTCTACATACTGTGTTCCACTGCATGCAGCCACACCATGGGACATGCTGCTCTTCCCTCTGACCATGCCCATGGCCATTCCTGCCTCCAGCCACAGATGGCCACTTTGGGTCAGCTGACAGCTGCCCCTGCCTCTCCTTTTGCTGTTGCAAACCTTCCTGCTTGTTCTGGCTGTGACAGCAGCAGCTGAAGGCCCCCAGCATGCCCAGAGCAGCAGGGGGAGGACACATGTCCTGGCTGCTACCTGAGCTGTCAGCCCTGGGCACCAGGCAGCTCAGGAGGGTCACTAGGGCAAAGCAAAGGGAGATGGCAGCAGAAACAGGCTGTGGAGCTGTCAGCAGCTCCTGCTCTCCTTGGCACAGAGATGGCTTCCTTTTGGATACACAAAGCAGGACATCAGGGATGCACCAATACAGATTGGAGACAACACAGGCTGGGGGTGAAGGGCTGGAGAGCAGCCCTGAGGAGAAGGACCTGGGGGTACAAAGTTGGAGATGAGCCAGCACCAAGCACTGCCAGCCCAGCCCCAGCCTGGCCTGGGCTGATCCCCAGCAGTGTGGGCAGCAGGGCAGGGAGGGGATTCTGCCCCTCTGCTGAAGCCCCCTGCAGTGCTGGGGCAGCTCTGGAGTGCTCAGCACAGACAGGGAGCTGCTGGAGCAGGGCCAGAGGAGGCCACAGCAATGCTGGCAGGGCTGGAAGCCCTCTGCTGGGAGCCAGGCTGAGAGAGTTGGGCTTGGGCAGAATGGAGAGGAGAAGGCTCCAGGAGACCTTCTGGTGGCCTTGCAGTGCTTCAAGGGCTGAGCAGAAAGCTGGGGACAGACTTCTGAGCAGGGCCTGTGGGGACAGACCAAGGGGGGATGGTTTGAAGTGCAAGAGGGAGCTGGAGAGTGGAGAGAAGGGAGAAATGTTTGCCCCTGAGGGTGGGGAGAGCCTGGCCCAGGCTGCCCAGAGAGGTGGGAGCTGCCCCATGGCTGGCAGCAGTGCAGGTCAGGTTGGTTGGGGCTGTGAGCAGCCTGCTCTGGTTGGAGATGTCCCTGCTGAGTGCAGGGCTTGGACTGGATTGAATTTTAAAGGTCCCTTCCAGGCTAACCCAGGCTGGGACTCTGTGATGAAGGCAGTGGGACAGGCAGTGAAATGCAGGAGTAGGAAGCTCAAAATCCTCCCCCCAGTGAGACATGGCTTGTGGGGAACTCACCCAAACCACCCCTGAGGGGAAGGATTTGTAAGTTACAGACCCAGGGTCAAAGTGAGGCTCATGCTGGCCATGGGGACCTGGCAGCCCTTGCAGCTCCTGGCTGCACCCCATATTGAGGAGGGGAGGCAGCAGGAGCCATCAGCCCTGACCCTGACCCAGGCTGATGCCCATCCCCTAGGAGAATCATCCCTTTCATCCAAGCTCTCCCAGTACCACCCTCATTCCTTCAGCCTGCTCCAGCACATGAATCAGGCTGGGAGCTCCTGCCAGAGGCTGAGCCCCACAGGCAGTTATGTGCCTCTGGCAGCCTCTGCAGGGGACACTCCCTGAGCATTCTGCTGCACCTTGCTCTTGCACTCCCTCCCACCAGCATCTCTGGACACCCAGGGGAGAGCTGCTCTTAACTTCTCTCTTTATACCAAAGCTCCCTGCAAGTCTGTCCAGGAGTTGGAAACTTCAGGGAAAGAAGAAGCATTTGATCCAGCAGTGAGAAGACATGGAGTCAGGGAATGGTTTGGGCTGGAAAAGACCTCCAGGACCACTGAATCCAACCAGCAACCCAACCCCACCATGGCCACTAAACCATGGCCCCAAGTGCCTTCAGGCCAGGGCACTCCACCACCTCCCTGGGCAGCCTCTGCCAAGCCCTGACCACTCTAGTACCAAAGAAATTTTTCCTCCTCTCCAACCTAACCTCCCCTGGCACAGTTTCAGGGCAGTTCCTCTCCTTCCATCACCTGAGACTAGGGAGCAGAGCCCAACCCCCACCTGACTGCAGCCTCCTCTCAGGAGCTGCAGAGAGCAATGAGGTCTCCCCCAGTCAGCAACTTCTTGCTTCAAGAAACAGGGGGAGGAAAAGACCCTTTGGGCAAGGTGGCAATGGGCTTCAGGTGTGCCAGGGGAGGGTGAGGTTGGAGAGAAGGAAAAAATTTGTTTGCTGCAAGAGTGGTCAGGGATTGGCAGAGGCTGCCCAGGGAGGTGGTGGAGTCCCCAGCCAAGCTTTGTCCCTGCTACACCACAGGACCCTCAACAACTCTTCTCCTAAACTTCATTCAGTCCCAGCTAATCCCTCCTGCTGCTGCCCTGCCCACTGCTGGAGGGGGACACCCAGGACAGGCCTCCTGGCACAATTCCAGGACCCCAATATTTGAGGTGCAGAACTCCTCTTTTGAGGGTGTCAGGGAGTGACAGGACTGGGGGGAATGGAGCAAAAGTAGAAGTGGGGAGATTGAGATTGGATGTGAGGAAGAAGTTGTTCCCCAGGAGGGTGGTGAGAGACTGGCACAGGTTGCCCAGGGAGGTGGTGGAAGCCTCATCCCTGGAGGTTTTTGCAGCCAGGCTGGATGTGGCTGTGAGCAACCTGCTGTGGTGTGAGGTGTCCCTGCCCATGGCAGGGGGTTGGGACTGGCTGAGCCTTGAGGTCCTTTCCAGCCCTGACACTTCTGTGATTCTGTGCCTCCTTGCCAGTTTTCAGCCATGCTCAGGACAGCATTTGGAGGATGAAAGCAATCCCTCTTTTTCTCTTTGTTTTGGATCACCACACAACCTCTCCCTTCCTTCTCACTGAGAATCACAGAAGTGGTGAGGTTGGAAGAGACCTTTGAGATCCAGGCCAAGTGCTGGCTGATAACTCCTGCAGTGACCCCATTTCAGCAGCTCCAGGAATGCTTTTTTTGTTGCTGTTGTTTATCTGTGTGTGCAAAGCAAGGCTCTGTGAAAACAAGAAAATGAAACCAGCAGGTTCCCTTTGAAGGGACTGCTGACAGCAGGAGCCCTCCCCTCTGCCCTCCCTCAAAAACATCTTCAGAAGGAGGAGAAGATGTGAAAGGCAGACATGGAACCAGCAGTGGTGGTGCAGGACAGACCCCTGGCATTAGCAGCTCTCCAGCTTAGGGGTCAGGACTAAAACACCTTGAGGGGTCCTGGGTTTGGGGGTTCTGTAGTGGTGTTGGAATCAACATCTGGGACACAGAGTCACAGAATGGTCAGGGCTGGAAGGGAGCTCCAAAGCTCATCCAGTCCAAGCCCCTGCACTCAGCAGGGACATCCTCCACCAGATCAGGTTGCCCAGAGCCCTCTCCAGCCTCACCTTCAAGATCTCCAGCCATGGGGCCTCAACCACCTCCCTGGGCAACCTCTTGCAGTGTTCCAGCAGCCTCCTGGTGCAGAACTTGTTCCTCACATCCAATCTCAATCTGCTCTGCTCTAGTTTGAAGCCATTGTCCCTGGTGCTGTCCCTGCAGGCCTTTGGGAGCAGTCCCTCTGCAGCCTTCTTGTAGCCCCTTCAGGTCCTGGCAGGCAGCTCTGAGGTCTCCCTGGAGCCTTCTCCTCTCCAGGCTGAACACCCCCAGCTCCCTCAGCCTGTCCCATAGCAGAGGTTCTCCAGCCTCTGATCATCTTTGTGGCCTCCTCTGGACCCTCTCCATCAGGTCCATGTCCTTCCTGTGTTGAGGGCTCCAGAGCTGGCCCCAGCCCTGCAGGTGAGGTCTCAGCAGAGCAGAGCAGAGGGGCAGGATCCCCTCTCTCCATCTGCTGTCATTTGGTCAGGGCTCCAGCACACACCTGACTCTCATTTGGTTGGTGCCACTTGAGCCAGGCCATACTGACACTAAAGCAGATGCTGGAAATGGGCAGAGTCTGCCTGGTGGTGAGACACAGGTGCAGCCTTCCAGCAGGGCAAATGAAATGGCATTGGCAGTTCCATGGAATCCCAGAGTGGGTTGGGTTGGAAGGGACCTCAGAGCTCATCTGCTCCAATCCCCTGCCATGGGCAGGGACACCTCCCACCAGCACAGCTTGCTCAGGGCCTCATCCAGCCTGGCCTGGAACACTTCCAGGCAGGAGGCAGCCACAGCCTCCCTGGGCAACCTGTGCTGTGGACTTGGGGGATCAGCTGAGCCTTCCCCCTCCTCCACCAGCCCCACAAGCACCCCAAAGCCCCCAGTGTCACATTTTTGCCTTTGCCATGGACCCTCAGCACCTGGGGTATGTCCTGAGCAGCTGAAGGGCTCATCAAGGACTGCAGACACCACCACAGCCCTCACCACACTGGCAGCCAGCTGGAGCCCCTGGCACAGAGGAGCTGGCTGAGCACTGCCACACTCCATGGCATGTCCCATCCTGTCAGGATGCACACCCCCAGGCTTCTGGCCCACCTCAAACCAGCCTGAACCAGAAATTCAGGTTTGCCAGCTCCACATCTTCCCCACCCCAGGTTTGGAAACCACCTGTGATGATCACACCAGGAGCAGGCATGCAGGCAGCTGGGTCTCTGGGGGAGGAACACTGTGCCCAAGCACATGGAACCACAGGATGGGAGGGGTTGGAAGGCACCTCAGAGATCATCCATCCAAGCCCCTGCCAGGGCAGGGGAACACAGGGCAGGGCACACAGCAACACAGCCAGGGGGGGTTGGAAGCTCTCCACACCAGGAGACTCCACAACCTCTCTGGGCAGCCTGCTCCAGGCCTCCAGCAGCCTCACACCAAACAACTTTCTCCTCCTGCTCAGATGGAACCTCCTGGGTGCCAGTTTGTGCCCCTTGCCCCTTGTGCTGTCCCTGGGCACCACTGACAGGAGTCTGGGCCCAGCCTCTTGCCCCCCACCCCTCAGCTATTGAAAGACATTGCTCAGATCCCCTCTCAGCCTTCTCTCCAGGCTAAACAGCCCCAGGGCTCTCAGCCTTTCTTCACAACAGAGCTGTTCCAGTCCCTTCATCATCCTCACAGCTCTCCATTGGACTTTCTCCAGCAGTTCCCTGTTCCTCTTGAACTGGGGAGCCCAGAACTGGACACAATACTCCAGGTGTGGTCTCAGCAGGGCAGAGCAGGAGAACCTCCCCAGACCTGCTGGCCACACTGCTCCTTGGCCACCAGGGCACATTGCTGGGCACACCTTCTGGCACTCAGAGCTGAAGGGTGTCACAATGAATGGCTTGATCCTGCTCTGCACTCAGAGTCCAGCCTGGGGACTCCCTCTCCATATGAGGGTTTCCAGCAGGTCTGGCATGGAGCCAGACCCACAGGTGCCACCAGAGAGCCCTGAGGCTGCAGAGCTGGGTGAGCCAGGTGCCATGGACAGACAGCACAGCAGACATCATCCTTCCACCTCCAGCCTTTTAGAGGCAGGCAGGCAGCACTTTGATCCAACATGCCTGAGAAGGCATCAGCAGAAACCCCAGGGGCAGCAGGGTGGAGCTACCACCCACAACCACTGCTCCCCACATCCCCAGCACTGGTGAGAGGCATCCTGGACAGCAACTGAAGGGGGATAAAATAAAATCCAGTCCAAGGGGAGCAGAGGAGGCTCAAGTCTGTCAATGAGGATGCTTGAGGAGGGTTTTTTCCCAGGGAAAGCTGGAGCTTGCCTGGGGAAGGGGACAGAATGCAGGGAAGAACCCAGAAAATGATGAATCTCCTTCTCAGATGAGATCAGAATCATAGAATCAGTCAGGGTTGGAAGGGACCACAAGGCTCAGCCAGTTCCAACCCCCTGCCATGGGCAAGGACACCTCACACTACATCAGGCTGGCCAGAGCCTCATCCAGCCTGGCCTTAAACACCTCCAGGGATGGGACCTCAACCACCTCCCTGGACAACCCATTCCAGGCTCTCACCACTCTCATGGGGAAGAACTTCTTCCTCACATCCAGTCTGAATCTCCCCACTTCCAGCTTTATTCCATCCCCCCCAGTCCTGTCACTCCCTGAGATCCTAAAAAGTCCCTCCCCAGCTTTCTTGTAGCCCCCTTCAGATCCTGGAAGGCCACAAGAAGGTCACCTCAGAGTCTTCTCTTCCCCAGACTTAACAGTCCCAACTCCCTTAGTCTCTCCTCATAGCAGAGCACCTCCAGCCCTCTGCTCATCCTGGTGCCCTTCTCTGGACACCTTCCAGCACCTCCAGATCCCTCTTGGAACAGAGGCTCCAGAACTGGATGCAGTACTCCAGGTGGGGTCTCAGCAGAGCTGAGCAGAGGGGGAGAATCCCCTCCCTGGCCCTGCTGGCCACACTTCTCTTGCTGCAGCCCAGGCTCTGCTTGGCTCTCTGGGCTGCAGGTGCACATTGACAGCTCCTGTTGAGCTTCTCCTCCCCCAGCACCCCCAAGTCCCTCTCCTCAGGGCTGCTCTCCAGACGGTCCCTGCCCAGCCTGGATTTTTGCTTGGGATTGCCCTGAGCCAGCTGCAGGACCCAAAAGCAGAGGGAGGGGAGGTTGGGTGCAGCAGAGATGGAGTGGAAGGCAGCCTGGGGCAGTGGTACACAGACCAGCACTGGGTGTGATAGAGACCCAGGCTGTGAGGATGCTGAGGGGACTGCAGCACGTCTCTGACCAGGGAAGGCTGAGCCCTGGCCTGCTGAGCCTGGAGGGAAAGCTCAGAGGGGATCTGATCAATGTCTACAAACATCTGAGGGGTGGGGGCAAGAAGAAGGAGCCAGGCTCTGTTCAATGACACCCAGAGACAGGAGGAGGGGCAATGGAAGTGAACTCAACCACAGGAGGTTCCACCTGAGCAGGAGGAGAAACTTCTTTGGTGTAGGGGGGCTGGAGGCCTGGAGCAGGCTGCCCAGAGAGGTTGTGGTGACTCCTTCTCTGGAGACCCTCCTGGCTGTGTTCCTCTGTGCCCTGCCCTGGCTGCCCTGCTCTGGCAGGGGGTTGGGCTGGATGATCCCCAGAGGTCCTTTCCAAGCCCTCCCATGCTGTGACTCTAAGGTTGCTCCTAAAGGCAGCAGCAGCTTCTCCTCAGCCCAGGAAACGACCACACACATCCTATAAGCAGGCTGATGGTTGCCTCAGCAGCTTGGGAAAGGACCTGTGGCCATGGCACCTGGGCACATGGTTTAATGGCCATGGTGGTGTCAGGTTGATGGTTGGACTGGATGACCTCAGAGGGCTCCTCCAGCTGAAACAACTCTATATAGGAGCTGGCAGGATGAGTGACAATGGCTTTGAGCTGGGAGAGGGGAGACTGAGAGTGGAGAGGAGGAAGAAATTGTTGAGAGTGAGGGTGGGGAGAGACTGGCACAGGTTGCCCAGGGAAGCTGTGGCTGCCTCCTGCCTGGAGGTGTTCAGGACCAGGCTGGATGAGGCCCTGAGCAAGCTGTGCTGGTGGGAGGTGTCCCTGCCCATGGCTGGGGGTTGCAGTAGATGACCTTTCAGGTCACTTCCAACCCAACCCATTCTGTGGCTCTGTTTGATGAAAGGGGAACCCTCCTGTTCCAAGATTACAACCTGGGAGAGCTGAAAGTGTCCTCCTAAAGCTTGGCTGAACTTGGTCCTGGGCAAGAAGCCTTGGAGAAGAGAAATTATCAAGAGACAAGCATCTGAGGGCAGTGGAGGGTGTTTGGACAGGAAGGCACAGAGACATCACTTCCTTCCCCTAGAAAAGGAGGCCAAGAAGAGCAGTGAGATCCATGCTCAAGCTAGCAGCTGCCTGCAGCCCTCCAGACCAGAGCAGTGACTGCACAGCACCTCTGGCACCTGATTCCTGACCAAATGTCAAACCCTTCACAGGCTCATCACAGAATCCCAGACTGCCTTGGGTTGGAAAAGACCTTCCAAGGACACCCAGTCCAAGCCCTGCACTCAGCAGGGACATCTCCAACCAGAGCAGGCTGCTCACAGCCCCAACCAACCTGACCTGCACTGCTGCCAGCCATGGGGCAGCTCCCACCTCTCTGGGCAGCCTGGGCCAGGCTCTCCCCACCCTCAGGGCCAAACATTTCTCCCTTCTCTCCACTCTCCAGCTCCCTCTTGCACTTCAAACCATCCCCCCTTGGTCTGTCCCCACAGGCCCTGCTCAGAAGTCTGTCCCCAGCTTTCTGCTCAGCCCTTGAAGCACTGCAAGGCCACCAGAAGGTCTCCTGGAGCCTTCTCCTCTCCATTCTGCCCAAGCCCAACTCTCTCAGCCTGGCTCCCAGCAGAGGGCTTCCAGCCCTGCCAGCATTGCTGTGGCCTCCTCTGGCCCTGCTCCAGCAGCTCCCTGTCTGTGCTGAGCACTCCAGAGCTGCCCCAGCACTGCAGGGGGGTCTGAGCAGAGCACAGCAGAGGGGCAGAATCCCCTCCCTGCCCTGCTGCTCACACTGCTGGGGATCAGCCCAGGACAGGCTGGGGCTGGGCTTCCTCCAGCAGGAAGGATTTTTCCAGACAGGAGAGGTCAGAGCAGGTTCACTCCACAATCACCATGAGCTCAGGAGAGAGAAGCCTCTGTGCCCTACCTTGGATTCAGCCTTGTTCTGGCTGGGTACAGACCCAGGAGTTCACCTCCCCAGCTGCCACATCAGCCTGGCCCTGGGCTCCCACCTCAGCTCCCTGCTCCCTCAGGACCTCTTCCAGCCACACAACAGAAGCAGCACTTTTCCCACCTGCTCCAAGCACCTTATCCTCTCCCCATGGATGTGTCCCAGCAGAGCCTGTGCTGGGAGGCAGCACAGCAGCCCAGGCACTGCAGCTCCTTGGCAGCAGAAGCCCTGAGCTGCCCTGCAGCCCTGACCTGCCTGTCCCACTTCTTTCCATTGACAGGCAACAAAAGCTGGAGCTGCTGCTCAGCCTTAGCAGAGGCAGAGCTCTCCCAGCCTGTTCCTCCTTGTTCTCCAAGGGGTTTCAGTACAATACCAGAGTCACTCCCAGGGGCTGGGGCTCCATCCCTGCAGGCATTCAGCATCAGCCTTGATGTGGCCCTGCGCAGCCTCCCCCATGTGGCCAGGCTGGGAGAGTTGGGGCTGGAGAAGAGAAGGCTGCAGGGAGACCTCAGAGCTGCATTTCAATCTCTGCAGGGGACCTGCAGGCAGGCTGGGGAGGGACTGTTCAGAAGGGGCTGTGGGGGTAGGCTGAGGGCAGTGGTTTGGAACTGGAGCAGGGCAGAGTTAGGTTGGACCTCAGGAGGAAGTTGTGCACAGTGAGGCTGGGGAGACACTGGAACAGGCTGCCCAGGGAGGTACTTGAGGCTCCATCTCTGGAGCCATTCCAGCTCAGGCTGGATGTGTCCCTGGGCAGCCTGCTCTTCCTGCAGGGGGTTGGATGAGATGCCCTTGGAGGCTCCCTTCCAGCCCAATACCATCTGTGACGCTGTGAAGGACTTTGGACAGAGTTCCTTCAGAGTCCACCCAGCAGATCCAGCCTGGTTCTGCCCTTCCACCCTTGATGGGACCACATCCACCAGCACCTCACAGGTCCTGTGGAGGTGATGTGGCCTGAAGAGAGGGACCTAGCTCTGCACCACTGACCTGGCTTCAGGTGGCTGCCTCTGGTTTCTCCCTGCAGATCCCCTCCAGAGGACACTCTGCCCACTCTGTTGATCTGCTGCATCACCCCCAGAGGATCAGACTCCATGCCTGCTCTTTCTTCTCACCTAGCACTGCACTTCCTTCCTGCCACCTCTCTCAGTTCCATTGTTCAGAGAATCACAGAACCACAGAAGGGCTCAGGTTAGGAAGGACCTCAAAGCTCATCTGCTCCAAGCCCCTGCCATGGGCAGGGACACCTCCCACCAGCACAGCTTGCTCAGGGCCTCATCCAGCCTGGCCTTGAACACCTCCAGGCAAGAGGCAGCCACAGCCTCCCTGGGCAACCTGTGCCAGAGACTCCCCCCAAAACCACCCAGGTGAAGCCTCCTCTCCTGCTGCTGCTGCTCTTGCACTCAGAGCCCAAGAGGCATAAACCCCAAGGTGCTCCTGCCCAGGACCCTGCAGAATTAAACCAAGGTGTCAGATGAAAGGGGGATGCCAGGCCCAGCTCCCAGAACAGCTCTGGCTGTGTGCACACTCTGGGTCACTTCTTATTTTTAATCATTTCTTCTTTAAGCACCCAGAGTCAAAACCCAGAAGGGCACCAGAAGCCCAAAAGTGTCCTTCAGGAGACAAAATAACCACCACAGCCCAGGCTGGCACCTGGCAACTCAAACTCACAGCCCACAGAGTGCTGGGGGCTGGAAGGGACCTCTGGAGCTCAACCAGAGCAGGGCACCCAGGGCAGGGCACACAGAACACATCCAGGTGGG
>VXBD01000382.1:557-12712 GCA_013399975.1 Indicator maculatus | reverse complement strand
GGGAGCAGAGCCCAACCCCCACCTGACTGCAGCCTCCTCTCAGGAGCTGCAGAGAGCAATGAGGTCTCCCCCAGTCAGCAACCTCTTGCTGCAAGAAACAGGGGGAGGAGAAGACCCTTTGGGCAAGGTGGCAATGGGCTTCAGGTGTGCCAGGGGAGGGTGAGGTTGGAGAGGAGGAAAAATTTGTTTGCTGCAAGAGTGGTCAGGGATTGGCAGAGGCTGCCCAGGGAGGTGGTGGAGTCCCCATGGCTGGAGGGGTTCCAGAAGCTGTGGATGTGGTGCTCCAGGATGTGTTCAGTGGTCATGGTGGCTGGGTTATGGCTGGACTCCATGATCTCTGCCAGCCCTCCTGGGTCCATGCAGGCTCTGGTATGTGTCCCACAGCCTCTGCCCAGCATGAGCTGCACCGCAGAGCCCTGCTCTGCTCTGCTCTGCTCTGCTCTGGTCTGCTCTGCCTGCAGCTGCAGGATGTGGGCTCAGTGCTTCGGGCAGCAGCAGCCCTGGTTTGCTGCCTCAGGGCTGAGGCAGGGACTGCCTGCCTGTGGTGTCAGCACCTTCAGGGGGCTGAGCTGTCACTGCTGAGGTGCTGGTGGCACCGTGGCACCAGGCAAAACACTCCCTGCTCAGGCAAGGCTTCAGTCTCTTCATTTATTGCCAACCAGCAGAAAGCCCTCAGTACTGACTGGGGAGTCAGAAGATAATTACAGCCATGAACAAGTGAGCAGCCCCTGAAACACCTTCCCTGGGCCTTCCCCATGCTCAACCCTCAGCCAGACACCTCCCCAGCCCCACTCTGTCTTCAACCTCCCCAGTGTCCACCACGGAGCAGTGATGTGCTGTGGATGCAGGACAGACTCTGTCCTTCCTGCCTCCAGCTCTGGTGTCCCCAGCAGCAGAAGGACACAGAGCTGCTGGAGAGAGTCCAGAGGAGGCCACAAAGATGCTGCAAGGGCTGGAGCAGCTCTGCTGTGAGCACAGGCTGAGGGAGCTGGGGGTGTGCAGCCTGCAGAAGAGAAGGCTCCAGGGGGACCTCAGAGCTGCCTGCCAGGACCTGAAGGGATCCTGCAGGAAGGCTGCAGAGAGACTTTTGCTGAGGGGGTCTGGAGCCAGGCCAAGGGGGAATGGTTTGAAGCTGAGGCAGAGCAGGGTTAGAGTGGAGCTGAGGAAGAAGTTCTTCAGTGGGAGGGTGGTGAGAGTCTGGCACAGGTTGCCCAGGGAGGCTGTGGCTGCCTCCTGCCTGGAGGTGTTGAAGGCCAGGCTGGATGAGGCCATGGGTGACCAAGTCCAGTTCAGAGGTGCTCCTGCCCATGGCAGGGGGTTGGAGCTGATGATTTCTGAATCCCTTCCAGCCTGGGCCACTCCATGATGCCTCCTGCCTGTGTTCATGTGGCATCTGCTCCCTCCTTACACTCAGCTCATGGCTGTCCTCCCCCAGCCTCATCAGAGGCAGGCATGGAGAGCAGCTGCCTGCACTGGGCACTGTGGGCACCCAGATGACCTCAGCTGCTAACTACCAAGTGACAAAACATTAGAAACCCAACCTGAAAACCTCTCCTGCCTTTTACCCCAGGGCTCTTTGAGAAGCTGTTTCATAGTCACTTTGGTCTTTGCCAAAGCCCAGACAGCAAGTGAGGAGAAGCCCAGCAGCCTGTGGGCTGAGGAAGGTGAGCTTTAATCCTCAGATGAGAGTTTGTTTGCTCTCTTATCATCTCAGAGATGTAAAAAAGCTTATCAAGACCTAAAAGGTACTGGGAACTCTTTAGGTATTGTTAGAGAGAGAGGGAACTCCTGGAGAGACTCCACTGGAGGCTGTGAAGACAATGGGGGAAGTGGAGAATGGAACTGTTTAGGTTGGAAAAGACTTTTAAGATTTTCTCTAACCATGACCTAACACCACCATGGCCATTAGACTGTGTCCCAAAGTGCCAGGATTGCAGAGGAGCAGAACTGAGAGCCCTGGGGCTGAGAGCCTGCAGAAAAGCAGCCCCAGAGGGGAGCTGAGCAATGCTCAGCAAGAGCTAAAGGAGCTGTGGGGGGCAAGAGGCTGGGGACAGACTCTGCTCAGTGGTGCCAGGGACAGCACAAGGGGCAAGGGGCACAAAGTGGCAGCCAGGAGGCTCCATCTGAGCAGGAGGAGAAAGTTGTTTGGTGTGAGGGTGCTGGAGGCCTGGAGCAGGCTGCCCAGAGAGGTTGTGGAGTCTCCTTGTGTGGAGAGCTTCCAACCCCCCCTGGGCATTGTGCTGCTGGGCAAGCTGCTGGGGGTGCCCTGCTGGAGCAGGGTTGGGCTGGGTGAGCTCCAGAGCTCCCTTCCAGCCCCACCCTGCTGGGGTTCAGACACAACCACATGTGCAGGCAAACCCCAAGTGTCTCCAGACAGACATAGTCCAAACCCCTGCACACAGACCTGGAATTTCCACTGCCATTCCTGATGTTTGCCCTCCCATGGGATTCCTGCATCTCCACCAGCAGTCACTGCCTTCTGCCCACCCTTTCCTCTTCCAACCTTTTAAACTTCTTGTCCCAACTCATATTTTGACCCTGTTCTCAACTGCTTTCCAGTGGCAACCTTAGAGCTGCTGCAGCAGGGGGAGAGGCTGAGGAATCCTAGAATGAAGGGGGTGGGAGGGACCTGTGGGGATCATCCTGCCCAAGCCCCTGCTCCAGCAGGGCACCCCCAGCAGCTTGCCCAGCAGCACAATGCCCAGGGGGGTTGGAAGCTCTCCAGAAACGGAGACTCCACAACCTCTCTGGGCAGCCTGCTCCAGAGCAGGGTCAGCTTGAGCAGGTTGCACAGGAACATGCCCAGGTTGGTTTTGAAGACCCCAAGATGTCCCCAACTCCAACATCATGCCCCTGAGGCACCAAAACCCAACAGCAAGCACAATCCAATACTTCTGCTGCCTGTGGGCTGCTCTCCCCTCTTCTCCTCCCCTCCAGCAATGAGCCTTTGGCTGAGAAAGATTCTGCAACTCCAAAAACTTTCAGCAACAGGATAGAGAACCAAGTTCTTAAGAGAAGGTCATCAAAGAAAAACATCTTGAGAATAGCTGCAGCTAAAAATACCTGAGCTCCACACCCCTTCTGCAGAGCAAACATTAGCAGATGTCACTTCCCAAGGGGAAAACCAAGGCTGCTGGGTTCTCATCCAGCTGCTGGCTTGGACACTGCCTTTAATGCCCAGGAACACAGCAAGAGAAGACCTCTGCTGTGAGCACAGGCTGAGGGAGCTGGGGGTGCTCAGCCTGGACAAGAGAGGGCTCCAGGGGGACCTCAGAGCTGCCTGCCAGGACCTGAAGGCATCCTGCAGGAAGGCTGCAGAGGGAATTTTCATGAGACAGGCCAATGGGGAATGGTTTGAAGCTGAGGCAGAGCAGGGTGGTGAGACTGGCACAGGCTGCCCAGGGAGGCTGTGGCTGCCTCCTGCCTGGAGGTGTTCAGGACCAGGCTGGATGAGGCCTGGAGCAAGCTGGCCTGGTGGGAGGTGTCCCTGCCCATGGCAGGGGGTTGGAGTAGATGGAGTAGGTTGGAGCAGGCTGCCCAGGGGGGCTCTGGGGTCTTCCTCTCTGGAGATACTCAAACTCCATCTGGCTGTGTTCCTGTGTGACCTGCTTTGGGTGACCCTGCCCTGGCAGGGGGTGGGACTGGGTGATCTCCAGAGATCCTTCCTAGCCCCTAACACTCTGACTCTGTGATCTCTGAGGTCCCTTCCAACCTGAACCATGCTGTGGTTCTTTGCACCATGTGTGGAACAGCTTCTGTGACCAACACCTTGCCTGCTGCCTCAAAGCTCCCAATTTTGGCTGCCACCTGATGGTTAGATCCTGCCTGAAGCTGGCTTCTGCAAACCTCTGTCTGCTTCCAGCACCATCTGAGGTTCAAAAGGCCCTTCAGAAGAGACCCAAACCTGCTGGCAGCCCGTGGGGAGCTGCAGAGTGTTGTGCAGTGTGGTTTATGTTTGTGTCTGGATGCTGCCTGCACAGTATCAAGGTGGAGAAGGAGGGAAGGAGATTACAACAACAACCAGAGCTGGAAACCAGCCCTGGGCTGACCCCAATCCCAGCCAGCACTGCCAACAACCTGCTTCATGGGCAGCCTCAACTGGTGACTCAGGCTGCTGCCCTCCAGCTCTAAAGGCTGCAATCAGCACATGGGAGACAGCAGAAGAGTATCCCAAAATGGTTGGGGTTGGAAAGGACCATAAAGATGGGAGACTTGAATATCTCTCCTGTGAAGAAAGGCTGAGCCCTGGGGCTGGTGGGCCTGGAGAGGAGAAGGCTGAGAGGGATCTGAGCAATGTCTATGAATACCTGAGGGGTGGGGGTCAGGAAGGGGCCAGGCTCTGCTCAGTGGTGCCCAGGGACAGGACAAGAGGCAATGGACAGAAACTGGAACCCAGGAGGTTCCACCTCAGCATGAGGAGAAACTTCTTTGGTGTGAGGCTGCTGGAGCCTGGAGCAGGCTGCCCAGAGAGGTTGTGGAGTCTCCTGCTCTGGAGACTTTCCAACCCCTCCTGGCTGTGTTCCTGTGTGCCCTGCCCTGGGTGCCCTGCTCTGGCAGGGGGTTGGGCTGGATGATCTCCAGAGGTCCCTTCCAACCTCTAGCATTCTGTGACTCTGTGAAAGCTCAGCCAGCCCCAACCCCTGCCATGGGNGTGGCCTCCTCTGGAGCCTCTCCAGCAGCTCCAGGTCCCTCTTGTGCTGGGGGCCCCAGCAGTGGAGGCAGTGCTGCAGGTGGGGTGTGAGCAGAGCAGAGCAGAGGGGCAGAATCCCCTCCCTGTGCTCTGCTCTCCCTGCTCTGGATGCAGCCCAGGACATGCTCCAGTGCCCAACCTGAGTCATCACTGGGGAGGTGCAGGAGCACTCAGCAGTGTTCCAAGACCAGATGCTGTTGTCCCTGGTGAATGCTGCAGCTGCACTGTCACACTTGGTGATGGAGAATGGCATCTTGGCTGCTGCAGGACAGAGCTGTGGGCTCCTTCCCAACCTGCCATCCTACTCCTGAGGTTTTCACACCCAGCATCACTCACTAGTCTTGCTGGCCCCATCTGTGATGCCCACCTGCAGCCATCCTGCTGGCACCAAGGCTGAATGAGCAATGTTTCTGTGCCCAGGCCTGGTACCCCATCCCTGGCACCCAGCTGCAGCCATCCTGCTGGTACCAAGGGTGAATGAGCCACGTTTCTGTGCCCAAGCCTCCCAAGAGGGTTAGACTGGAGCTGAGGAAGAAGTTCTTCAGTATGAGTGTGGTGAGACTCTGGCACAGGTTGCCCAGGGAGCCTGTGAATGTCCCCATGCAGTTCAAGGCCAGGCTGGATGAGGCTTTGAGCTACCAAGACCCTACTAGAGGGACCTGGACAGGCTGCAGAGTTGGGCACAAGCCAACCTCAGGAGGTTCAACAAGACCAAGGGCAGGGTCCTGCAGCTGGGTGGAGGCAATCCCTAGCACAAATCCAGGCTGGGCAGGGACTGGCTAGAGAGCAGCCCTGAGGAGAGGGACTTGGGGGTGCTGGGGGAGGAGAAGCTCAGCAGGAGCCAGCAGTGAGCACTTGCAGCCCAGAGAGCCAAGCAGAACCTGGGCTGCAGCAAGAGAAGTGTGGCCAGCAGGGCCAGGGAGGGGATTCTCCCCCTCTGCTCCACTCTGCTCAGACCACAGCTGGAGTACTGCATCCAGTTCTGGAGCCTCTGTTACAAGAGGGATCTGGAGGTGCTGGAAGGTGTCCAGAGAAGGGCCATGAGGATGAGNTGGGGGGGGGGGAATAAAGCTGGAAGTGGGGAGATTCAGACTGGATGTGAGGAAGAAGTTCTTCCCCATGAGAGTGGTGAGAGCCTGGAATGGGTTGTCCAGGGAGGTGGTTGAGGTCCCATCCCTGGAGGTGTTTAAGGCCAGGCTGGATGAGGCTCTGGCCAGCCTGATCCAGTGTGAGGTGTCCCTGCCCATGGCAGGGGGGTTGGAACTGGCTGAGCCTTGTGGTCCCTTCCAGGCCTGACTGATTCTATGATTCTATGATTCTAAGTGTAGCTAGAGGTGTCCCTGCCCATGGCAGGAGGGTTGGAGCAGATGATCTCTGAGGTCCCTTCCAACCTGAGCCATTCTATGGCTGTAAGAGGCCATTGAGAGGGAAGGGGAATGGCTGTGTCAAGAGCAACTGAATGTAGTGCCCTGGTGGCCATGGATGCTTCAGTGGAGCTCTCCAGAGGATGTACAAAAGCATCTTTAGCTCTTGCAGTGTGAGGAGCACGAAGGGCCCTGGCTCAGGGCCCTGGCAGGGAGGCTGCCATGGGTGTCACTCCCTTCTGGAGAGGAGATGACCCAATCTGGGTTGTGTTTATGGAGGGGGAGGGGAGATGGGGCACGTTTCAGATGACTTTTGAGCCTTAAATGTACTTGCAGGCTTGGTGCAGGGGTTGCATTGGCTCCTGCTGGGAAAGCAGAGGCATGGGAGGGTGCTCCCTGAGCTCTGGCGTGGTGACACATCCTGCCCTGCCCAGCCAGACCTGCTGCCAGCATGGCTTGAGTCATTCCACAGCTCTCCACGTGGGGATGGGCAAAGCAGGAGCTGGCAGGCACCACCTGCACAGCTGAGAGCTGCATTTGGTTGTGACTCCTTGCAAGGCTTTCACAGCCTGCAGTTGGTGAGTTGCAGGCTGGTAGCAGCCAAATGGATCAGAGACTCACAGATGGGTTGGGTGGGAAAGGAGCTCAAAGCTCATCCAGCCCCAACCCCCTGCCATGGACAGGGACACCTCCCACCAGCACAGCTTGCTCAGGGCCTCATCCAGCCTGGCCTTCAACACCTCCAGGCAGGAGGCAGCCACAGCCTCCCTGGGCACCCTTTGCCAGTCTCTCCCACCCCTCACTCTCAACAATTTCTTCCTCCTCTCCACTCTCAATCTCCCCTCTCCCAGCTCCAAGCCATTGTCCCTTGTCCTGGCACTCCCAGCCCTTGTCCAGAGTCCCTCCCCAGCCCTCCTGTACTGCCTCCAGTTCAGGGAGCCCCAGCACAAGAAGGACCTGGAGCTGTAGAGTAAATCCATGAAGATGATCAGAGGCTGGGGCACCTCCCCTCTGAGGCCAGGCTGGGAGAGTTGGGGCTGTTCAGCCTGGAGAAGAGAAGGCTCCAGGAGACCTCAGAGCTGCATTTCAATCTCTGCAGGGGACCTGCAGGCAGGCTGGGGAGGGACTGTTCAGAAGGGCTGTGGGGATAGGCTGAGGGCAATGGTTTGGAACTGGAGCAGGGCAGAGTTAGGTTGGACCTCAGGAGGAAGTTGTGCACAGTGAGGCTGGGGAGACACTGGAACAGGCTGCCCAGGGAGGTGCTTGAGGCTCCATCCCTGGAGCCATTCCAGCTCAGGCTGGATGTGTCCCTGGGCAGCCTGCTCTGGCTGGAGGTGTCCCTGCTGCCTGCAGGGGGGTGCACAAGATGCCCTGGGAGGCTCCCTTCCAGCCCAGTGCAGTCTGTGAGGCTGTGGCTGCAGGAAGTTCATTGTGTTCCCTGGACAGGATGGAGCCTTCCACGTGGGGAGAGTGTTTTTAAACTGAATTCTGTAATCTCCATCCCATATCTAACAGCAGGAAGGCTCCAGACTGCCCTTCAGTTGGAAATGGATTTCTTGTGCTCATGGAGCTCCAGCCTCCATCTTCATCTGTCTGGGGAGCTCTGGCTGCCCCCCGCCCCCGTGGTGGGATGTCCCTCAGGGGTCTGCATGGCACCAGTGCTCTTCAATACCTTTATCAGTGCCACAGACAGAGAGACTGAGGCACCCTCAGCAAGCCTGCAGATGACTCCAAGCTGAGGGCTGTGGTTGGTAAGGCTGAAGGACAGGATGGAGCCATCCAGAGGGACCTGCACAGGCTGCAGAGGTGGCTGAGGAGAACCTCAGGAGGGACAAGAAGGCAAAGTGCAAGGTCCTGCACCTAGGGCAGGGCAAGCCTCAGGATCCATCCAGGCTGGGGGGGATGAGATTGAGAGCAGCCCTGCAGAGAAGGACTTGGGGGTGCTGGGGAAGGGGAGAAGCTGGCCAGGAGCCAGCAATGGGCACTGGCAGCACAGAAGGCCAAGGGCAGCCTGGGCTGCAGCCAAAGCAGTGTGGGCAGAGCTGGAGAGAGAGGATCCTGCCCCTCTGCTCTGCTCTGGGGAGACCTCAGCTGCAGGGCTGGGGCCAGATATGGGACCCCAAACACAAGAGGGACATGAGGAGGCCACGAAGGTGACCACAGGCCTGGAGCACCTCTAAGGGAGACCTTAGAGCAGCCTTCCAGTACCTGAAGGGGCTTCAGCAAGGCTGGGGAGGGACTGTTCAGAAGGGGCTGTGGGGGTAGGCTGAGGGCAATGGTTTGGAACTGGAGCAGGGCAGAGTTAGGTTGGACCTCAGGAGGAAGTTGTGCACAGTGAGGCTGGGGAGACACTGGAACAGGCTGCCCAGGGAGGTGCTTGAGTCTCCTTGTCTGGAGATGTCCCAAACCCCTCTGGCCATTGTGCTCCTGGGTAAGCTGCTGTGGGTGCCCTGTTGGAGCAGGGGGTTGGACTGGGTGAGCTCCAGAGGTCCCTTCCAACCCCCACGATGCTGGGATTCTGTGGAAGCAGCAGGGAGATGGAGGCTCCTGGGTTGATGCTTCTTGGATGCTCCTGGGTTGGTGCTTCTTGGATGCTCCTGGGTTGATGCTTCTTGGATGCTCCTGGGTTGGTGCTTCTTGGATGCTCCTGGGTTGGTGCTTCTTGGATGCTCCTGGGTTGATGCTTCTTGGATGCTCCTGGGTTGGTGCTTCTTGGATGCTCCTGGGTTGGTGCTTCTTGGATGCTCCTGGGTTGATGCTTCTTGGATGCTCCTGGGTTGGTGCTTCTTGGATGCTCCTGGGTTGGTGCTTCTTGGATGCTCCTGGGTTGATGCTTCTTGGATGCTCCTGGGTTGGTGCTTCTTGGATGCTCCTGGGTTGGTGCTTCTTGGATGCTCCTGGGTTGATGCTTCTTGGATGCTCCTGGGTTGATGCTTCTTGGATGCTCCTGGGTTGGTGCTTCTTGGATGCTCCTGGGTTGGTGCTTCTTGGATGCTCCTGGAGAGTGGTTTCTCCCTCACTTCCCTTTTTTGTGCTGCTTTTAACTTGCTTTGGGTGCACAACCCCTGCCTGCTCCTCCCCACAACCTCTTGCCCTGTTTCAGCTAAGTCTGCATGAGGCAGAAACCCTCCAGAGTCATTCTTGTCCTTGCTGGAGGGATGTCCTCAGGTCAGACTGAGGGCAGGCAGATGAGGCTCTGGCAGCCCTGGCAGTTTCTCCTGTGCTGGCAGCCCACCCAGGCTGCAAGGAGTGTGCCTGGTGGCTCCTCCCTGGAGGTGCTGAGGAGGTCCTTAGTGTCTTGCCACAGGGTGGTAGGGCTCATGGAAGGCTGGGCAGCAGTCTGAGGCATGCACAGCAGCTCACCTCCTCCCTCCACTCTCAGCCCTGCTTTGGAGCTGGGGGGCTGGACGAGAGAGCTGTGGCTGGGCTGTGGCGATGCTGCGTGGGGCGAGTGGCATCCCTCAGCTGCCTGGGCAAGTCCATGGACACCAGACTGGCTTGGGGCTTGCTCATCACTTTGTGGGCTCCTGGCTGCTTCTCCTGAAGCCCAGGGGATGCTGAGCTCTTTGCTCTAAGGCTTCTTGCAAGACAAAAGGCAAAGTGCTGCAGACCACAGCAGCTTCCACTCTGAGAATACCATAAAAGGCTGTCCTGAGGAGCTGGGCATGGGAGCAGCTCCCACCCACATTGCTGCGGCATGACTCACTGGGCTTCCTCCACTGCTCTCCCTTTGGATGCCCAGCTGAAGATGCACGGGGGAGGAACTGGGAGTGCTGAGCAGTGATGAAGAGAAGGATGACCCAGAGGAGCTCGGCCCAGCTGCTGGGAGGTTTTGCTTTCGTTAGTGATCTTCTTTGAGAAGCTCCAGCAAAGGCTGCTGCTGGTGACTTGGAGCTTCAGGTGCTTGCAGCCAGCAGTCTTCTGGACTTGCAGAAGCCTCAGTTTGCTTTTAGGAAGCACAGTGATAGCCACATGAATGAGGTGGAGCTGGGAAACCTCTCTGAGATGGCAGTACCTTTTATTTACACAGAACCACAGAGTGGGCTGGGCTGGAAGGGGCCTCCAAAGCTCAGCCAGTCCACCCCCTGCCATGGGCAGGGACACCTCACACCACAGCAGGTTGCTCACAGCCACCTCCAGCCTGGCTGAAAAACCTCCAGGGATGAGGCTTCCACCACCTCCCTGGGCAACCTGTTGCAGTGTTCCAGCAGCCTCCTGGTGCAGAACTTGTTCCTCACATCCAATCTCAATCTGCTCTGCTCTAGTTTGAAGCCACTGTCCCTCTCTTTATGCAAAGATTTTACTTTCCCTCTCCTCCCTCCTCATCTTCACTCTTTTCTCTTACAAAGCTGGGAGTGCCAGGCTGAGGGACAATGGCTTGGAGCTGGGAGAGGGGAGATTGAGAGTGGAGATGAAGAAGAAATTGTTGAGAGTGAGGGTGGGGAGAGACTGGCACAGGTTGCCCAGGGAGGCTGTGGCTGCCTCCTGCCTGGAGGTGTTCAAGGCCAGGCTGGATGAGGCCCTGAGCAAGCTGTGCTGGTGGGAAGTGTCCCTGCCCATGGCAGGGGCTTGGGGCTGGATGAGCTTTGAGGTCCCTCCCAACCCAACCCATTCTGTGATTTCCCTCTGGTGCAGGAACAGGAGGATGGTGTAGGAACACATCTCCCATAGGTCCCATGCTGCCCTTGCCTGTGCTTCCACAGAAGCACAACCACAGAATGTTAGGGGTGGGAAGGGCTCTCTGGAGACCCTCCAGTCCAACCCCTGCTCTTTGGGTCCAGGCTGTGCTGAGGGAGTGACTCTGGGGTTGTGGGGGTTGTGCTCCTGAGACACCACCGTGGCTCAGGGTTGTTTTCCCTCTGCCTTCCCCTGGGGTCCTGGCTGCCAGGGGTTGGCTTCATGAAATTTGGCAGTGGGAAACTCTATAAAAAGCTTCCTCTATTTAGACTCCAAGCCTGTGATGACATCATGAGGGCACAGCTGCCAAGTCCCTCTGTGCTGAGTGGATGGAGGGAGGTGGTGGCTGTGAAGCTGAGCCCTGCCTCTTCCCCAGTGCATCCCTCTGGACCCTGTCACTGCCTGGCCTTCAGCATGGCCCCAGCCCCAGGAGGAGAGCAGAGGGAGGTCCCCCAGCAGGATGGCACATGTCCTTCAGCAGCCTTTTGAACAGCACCACAGAGCTGTGCTGCTCTTCCTGCCCTCAGCTGTCCTCTGAAGGGCTTGGTGGTGGGGATCCATCCTGACCTCTGGCACACTGCAGGTCTTCACTGCCACTGCACTTTGTGTTGGGCCACCTTCAGATGACTTTGGCAGGGGAGGAGCAGGTGGACAGACAGAGGGCATGGAGAATGGGCAGGAGAGAGAGGGGCTGATTGCTTCGTGGTGGAGGGAAGGGGACAGCAGGGAAGGAGTTGGGCACTAAAGTAAGGAGGGAAGGGGACAGCTGAGAGGCAGCAGGGAAGGAGTTTGCACCAAAGTAAGGGAAGGCCAAAATTAATCTCTTCTGTGTGGTTCCTTAGAAAAATTATCATTTTGAGCATGGGGACTGGGGAGAAGCTGTCCATGTGTTCAGGGTCAGAAGGCAGAGTGGGACCAAGGTTTCTTTCTGGACCAACTGCAGAAGTTCTTTTGGGGATTCATTTAGATCTTTGTGAGGGAAAAGTGAGCTGTGGTGTGTGAGCCTTCCCCTGGGAATGCTCAGTCTGATAAGTACCATAGACTCATGGAATTGTCAGGCCTGGAAGAGATCTCAAGGCTCAGCCAGTTCCAACCCCCCAGCCATGGGCAGGGACACCTCACACCACAGCAGGCTGCTCACAGCCACATCCAGCCTTGCCTTGCCTTGCTTTGCCTTACCTTGCCTTGCTATGTCTTGCCTTACCTTACCTTGCCTTACCTTACCTTGCCTTGCCTTGCCTTACCTTGCTTTGCCTTACCTTGCTTTACCTTGCCTTACCTTGCCTTACCTTGCCTTACCTTACCTTGCCTTACCTTGCCTTACCTTACCTTACCTTGCCTTACCTTGCCTTACCTTGCTTTGCCTTACCTTGCCTTGCCTTACCTTGCCTTACCTTGCCTTACCTTACCTTGCCTTACCTTGC
>VXBD01000381.1:57763-68213 GCA_013399975.1 Indicator maculatus | reverse complement strand
GTAGAAACCTCATCCCTGGAGGGAGGTTTTTAAGGTCAGGCTGGGTGTGGCTCTGGGCAACATGATCTAGTGTGAGGTGTCCCTGCCCGTGGCAGAGGGGTTAGAACTAGATGATCCTTGATGTCCCTCCCAAACCTAATTCTATGATTCTATGATTCTGGATCCCAATTAGAGAAAACAGACCTGCCTTGACAGATATAATTTCAAAATTTTGATTTTGAGGAAATGTGAAATTCAAAATATAAAAGGAAAGGCATAGCAAAGACACTTTAAAAAGAAAGAGGAAAAAAAGGGAAATAATACAATACTATTATAACAAAATTTTAGGATAACTTACTGTATACATTTTTGATTTGCAGGGAGGGTCTGATTATCGAGGTCAGAATGTCTGCCACTGCTTATGTAATGGCACTGTGGGACAAGCTGGCAAGCAGTGTTGGTCTATGTGGTGGAGACTAAACAGCAGAGAGTTACTGTGCTATCTGTGCTAAAATAAAAGCTTCTTCTGTAGAAAACTGCTAGATAAGAGTAGTGCAGGCTAAATCTCAGTGCAGTGATTCAGAACTCTTCTGCTCAAGCTTCATTTCCAGTGTTTGGGAGCTCTGACAATTACTTGGGTAAGGAAAACTGTACACTTCAATTATCTTCCAACACCTGACAGAGAAGAGCACAGAGTTAATAATGGGCATTATATCTATTTTTTGAATCAGTAATTCAGAATGCCTTATTCTGCATTCTGCTTGCAGGTCTTGATGAACTGAGTGTTCCCAAAAAGACTCAAGAAAACTATTGTATAAAACCAAGAATTGGTAGACAGCCACTCTGTGGGATGTTTAATTAAAAATAAATGAAATAAAAGTAAATATAGTACTTTTATTGATAGAGAGTAAATTAACTCTGAAGTTCAGGTTACAAAGCATTAAAAATTACAGAAAAAAAATTTAAAATTACAGAAAAAAAAAGTTTATATGTCAGCCTTTGGTTTATGTAGCTGAACAAGTAGCTATCTGTTCCCCAGCTACACTTTCTTCTGTGTTTCTGGGAAATTCATATGTGACTTAGGACATGTTCTGCAATAGTTTCTAGACCAAAGCCATGAACTGATATTTTAACTAGTGATGCTGAAGATTTTTCTGAGCTTTAGTGCTTGAATTTGGGGAACTAATTCTCCACGTTTGTTTAATTAACAACAGCCAAATATTTAAGAAAAAAGGGTTCTCAACTTTTACTGTGAGAATAGATTTTCAGTCAGTGTTTTTCAGCAGTGTCCTGGGCCAAGATGCTTCACAGTGAACACAAGCATCTCTTTCCTACAAGGAGTGCACACTCATACTCAAACAAGAATCTTCTCTCCTATGAAGACAAGCTGGGATGATTGAGGTTGTTCACCCTAGAGCAGAGAAAGCTCTGGGGAGATCTAATAGAGGCATTTCAATATCTGAAGGGAATCTAGATGAAGTTTGGGGAACGACTGTTTAGAAAGGTTTGTAGTGATAGGATGATGGTTTGAAACTGGAGCAGGGTAGATTTAGGTTAGACATAAGGAGGAAGTTCTTCACAATGAGGATGGTGAAATACTGGAACAGATAGCCCAGAGATGTGACGGAAGCCCCATCCCTGGAGACATTCAAAGTCAAACTTGATAGGGCCCTGTGGAACCTGATCTAGTTAAAGGTGACCCTGCTCACTGCAGGGAGTAGGACAAGATGGCCTTCAAAGGTCTCTTCCAACACGATCCATTCTACGACTCTATCCAGTTCTATGGACAGCTTAGCTGCAAGATACGAGAGAAAAGTCATGAGAGCTAGGCATTTATTTTGGTATTCAAAAGGACCACAACATTCCTGGCAAATCCTTGATGTAAGGGTGTTCAGCATGGCAGCTGCTGCTATACATGTTTCTTTCTGGTTCCCTGACTAAAGATTTTTGTCATTAACATTGCATTGATGTTGCTCATGCAAATCAGTGCACAGTATCATGGGACTTGCAGTAGCATTAAGTACATGACCATGTTTCTGGTCTATAGACAGTGTCTCATTTTGGATGTGATCTATGGGGAAAGGAGCATACTGTCAAATGGCTGGCAGCACTAAATACCAGTACTGCAGTTGGGTAGATTGTGGAAGTTTGGGTTCTACCACATGAATAGTTCTTACTGGGCCTTAACTAAAGCCCAAGCCACTGGAAAGAAAGCTGACTCATATCCATATGGATTATTTTAATGCATATATGGTTACAACTTCTAAGTAACCTATTGATAATTTGGAAACTAAAATAACTCATTTGTTAACATACTTTTGATTTATGTCTAATGAAAGGCAGATGGGCAAATGAAGTATTTACAGTTAGAGACCATCATGCTTAAGTGACTTTGAAGTCTAGTCTTCCACCCAAAAGCAACACAGGCATGGAAGAATCTACATGTACAGATGCATTATCAAACAAAACTGAGTTTTGTGGCTGAAGAGGTGACAACTTGACAGCTGAGCTTTTGCAAAATACCACTTCTAGACTTTCACTACATGTCACTTCTGAAATGCAGCACATAAATTTACAAAACCTACAAGATTCTGAGACCCTTTTAATTTTAAAGATAGCCTATGTAAAATCAGGCAGAGTGGGAAGGTCACTTTAATCCTTAAAAAAATCAGGATTTTTAAGATGCCTGCTGTGCCATCTCAGACAAAACCACAAGAACATCATGCACAAAGGAGTAGTGACAATAGTATGGTTGCTTCTTCTGCAAAGTTTGGACTAAATTCTTGTAGATGAACACACTGCTGATGAAGAAAATGGATTATATCTATCTAGAAAGCTGTGAGCATAATGGTTCTTCCGTATCAGTGTCTTAATTTACTTTTCAATACAAACACATTACAGAATCACACAGAACCATAGAATGGTGGGGATTGGAAGTGACCTCTGGAGACCATTTAGTCCAATCCCCCGGCTAAAGCAGGTTCACCTAGATCAGGTAACATGGGATTGTGTCCAGGCAGGCTTTGAAAGTCTCCAGAGAAGGAGACTAAGACCTCTTTGGGCAGCCTGTTGTAGCACTCTGTCACCCTCAAAGTCAAGTAGTTTTCCCTCATTCTGCTGGCCACACTCTTGCTGATGTGTCTCAGGATACTGCTGTCTGCCTTGGCCACAAGGGCATAGTGCTGGCTCATGGTGAACTTATTGTCCACCAGCCCTCCCAGCTCCTTTTCTGCAGAGCTGTTTTCCAGCAGGTCAGTCCCTAACCTGTTCCAATGCAGCGGATTATTCCTCCCCAGGTACAGGACCCTACGCTTGCCCTTGTTGAACTTCATGAGATTCATCTCTGCCCAACTCTCCAGCCTGTCCAGGTCTTGCTGAGTGTCAGCACAGCCTGACAGGGGGTTAGCACAGCCTGACAGGGTGTTAGCACAGCCTGACAGGGTGTCAGCCACCCCTCCCAGTTTTATATCATCAGCAAACCTGTAAGGAGTACACTCTGTTCCTTCATCCAGGTTGTTGATGAAGATGTTGAACAAGATTGGGCACAGTCCTGGCCCCTGGGGAGCACAACTAGCCACAGGCCTCCAATTAGACCCTGCACTGTTGATCACAACTCTCTGTGCTATGTTACTCATCCAGTTCTCTATCGACCTCACTGTCCACTCATCTAATTCACACTTCCTAGGATGCTAAGGAAGAATGTGTCTAAATAAGAGTCACTTGGCTGCCATTTCTCTTTGCAGTCAGGAAATTTAATGCCTGAAAAGCTGAACTGCAAGTCAATTAAGACAGTTGGTCAATACCTGCCTTGCTGTTTTAGTGAAAGGAAATTGTGCTTGTAAATTTTTGCTGGTCCTGTTGACTGGTATATATTTACTGACAATAAAGAGGGTGGTTCTTTCTTTCTAAACACTGCTCTGCCTAACGTTGCTTAAACTGGTTTTTATTCATACATAGAACACATTGGTATGTTTTACTTTAAGAAATGCTCAGTCTAGCTAATTTATCTTATTTTTTTGCATGTCAACTATATCCAAATACCAATGTGCAACCACTGACTGTAAAGAGCTTGTGAACAAGAATTTATAAGATGAAGTTAGGATCAGACAGATGTTTAGAGAGTGCAATTTGGAGCTTGATCAACATTTTACTGAATTCTGCACTACCACACAGAAGAAGATTTTTAGGTAGCTACAAAGAGTGCTGTTCTCTGCTTACCACTCAAATAAGCATACTGTCAGGAGTCAGTGACCAACCCTTGGGAAAAAGAAGCAGCCCAAACCTCCTGGTTTATGCAGAAATACAAAGAAGATAAAATAAGGTGCAAATGCTGTTTATTCATCTCTGCCTCCTCTAGGAGTGAAAGAATGTGTTCTTTTTGATCCTTTCTCCCTCTTTTCTAACACTGCCATGTGGAGGAATGGAAAAGGAATGAATCACTGACTTCATATGGGGTAGGATGAAGGGGAGAATGGCACAGAGGAGATAGGAATGGCAATCTGAATGCAGACCCAAAGTCCCCCTGAACAGTTCCAAACAGTAATTTGGCTAATGGCTGTAATTTGGAATGGTTCTGTATCCCTAAAAAAGCACAGGAGAGGTGGATGGGGAGTAGATTGAGTATATCAGTCTCTGATCCACATCCCACTGCCTGGCTAGCACGCATGTCCTCTATATCCCTTCACACAATCTGGTAGTGCTGGTGGGAGGACCTTCTGGTTGAGAGCTTCTGCCATATGGAACAGCTTTTCCAAATCTGTCTCCTTCACTGAGTCACCATTTCAAGTGAGAGCTCAGCACTTTTAGTGATTTTTCTCTGTATTATTAACTTTTTAACAATGCAAATGTTTTATTTAGCTATGGAAACCAACCACAATACCATCTGACCAAATGAGCCTAGTCAACAAAGTTGTGCTCAGTTACGTTTCAGGCATAATCAAATTCTGACTTTCAGCACTCACAACACTGTCAAAAGGCCTGCTGAGGACCTTTAAGGAAGAAGCCTACCATGGTACAACAGCAAGTAGGCAATAGCATCTGACTGGCAAATATTGTCTGTATCATCTCACAAAAGAATGAACCAAAGGAAGCTTTGAAAATGTCCTGGTCTTGAGGAAGAAAAGTTATCTTTACTCTTGCCTTTCAATCTTAGAAAAAACCTCTACAAATCAAAATATTGTGACTAGCATAAACATAAAACGTGTTGTTTCTGAATAAATACTTACACAAATCCTGTAACATAAGTAAATGAATTTTATATAATTGCTCTAGAAACTGAAAAAACAACCCCAACCAACCAAACAAAACCAAACCCACAAACCCAGCCCAGTCTTCTGTGAGATTTACATTTCAAATTCATAGTCTCAGAACTGGGTAAGTAGGTTAAGGCTGAGGTTGCTATTTCAGTAATGTACAGAGGCAAAAACTCAAGCAAGCTACAGTTTGAAAAGGACTTCTGTTGCTAAGGGTCATGGTATAAATCAGGCATTTACCTGAATGTACTTGAGGAGTTTTAGGTATGTCCTTCTTTGCAGAAAAGCAAATCTTTGCAGTTTTATTTCACAGAAGTTTTAGACTGTGGCCTGCCATGCCATCTGGTGCTAACTGATTGTTCAGGCAGAGCATTTGCCATGTGTTCAGGAACTGTTTTTAGATTTGTATGAGTATGTACTTGCTAGTCTGAGGTGTCCATGGAAGTCAGCTTCTGGAAGTACAAGGCCTTTAACAGAGACAGTTTTAATTAGTATAGCATTAGAAGTCAGAACTTCACACTCCCATTTCATTGGCCTTTTCACCATTCCAGTCACCTCCTGGGTAATATTGGTACATAGTTTATAAACTTTTCCTTCTATCATGTTCTACTCGAAATGTACTGTTAAAACACCAACAGGAATACCTGTCCCCTGCCATAAATTCCAGAAGTAAAAAAAATAATAAAAATTGAGCAACTCTGTGTGACAAATTACCTGGAAATATACACCTATACCTGCATGAAATGATATGTGCCATTTGGGGAAACGCTGAACACACCATTCTCAGCTCTGATTTAGAGCCTATTTCTCCAAACAGCTGCTCTACTACTTGAAATATCTTTATCATTAACTTAGTTAGACACTGATGAATAAGTATTTCCATATACATGTTCAGCCTGGTTCTCATGTAACTTCAAATCTCCTTACACTGCTGGTGAGACAGAAAAGTTTAAAGGTGAATAGAAAAAAAAAAGAGTGTAAAACAAGCAAATAAAAGAGTCCTTCAGAAAAAAGAAATCTCAAAACAACTATGATACTGGACTTTGTTCTCTCCAGTTCAAGTCTATCAAATTAAATGTTTAATGCAAAGAAGCCATTAATTATTTGGCAATGATATCTTGAGCAACTTCTGACTCATGCAGAATCAAGTCACATTGGCAGTGACAACTTCAGCAAAGGTTAGTTAATACTTGTGTAAGAATTAGGAACATTGGCAAGAGGAATTGAATACATTCCTTTGCCTTAAACTTTTTGTTATCTTATTAAATATATAAAACCCTTGACAAGGCCCTGGGCAACCTGATCTAGTTGGGGATGTCCCTGCTGACTGCAGAGAGGTTGGACTAGATGACCTTTGGACATACCTTTTGGCCTGGACCATTCTATGATTCTAAGTGAAATCCAGTATTTTAGGAACTACATATTACTGTATAGCAGTGGTGCAGTAACACACCAAACCTTCATATTTAAAATAAAAAATCAAGACAGGAGCAAAATGTCATTTCCATTGCAATTTGAAAACACAGAGTTTGAAAACAGTTCTCATTGTAGGCAGAACAAATGAGAGTGAAAAACTTTTAGCAATGTCTTTCCCACATGTTTACTCTCAGCACTCTTTTCAGAGCACCTGGTGGGGGAGACTAGGAGCAATGAGCTACTCATTTTGAGGGGTTGGACTAAATACCATCAGAGGTCCCTTCCAAGCCCTGTCATTCCATGCTTCTGTATTCATCAGGAGATGGTACAATATAACAATATTAGTACTTTGGAGTGGTGTTTCCTGAGTTCTAGTCATTGGTTAACTGATGACATGTGGAGCCCTTGATCATCCTACCCACAGCTGAGAATACAACCATGAAAGGCAGCAAAGCTTGAGGTTTAATCTGAAGATCACAAATTTTTCAACCGACCTGGGGATGTTTTGGATCAAAGCTGGGAGAAAAACCTTCTCTCCTTCATGTGAAACTGGGCACAGATCTTTAAGAAACTGCATAACACAATACTGTGATGCTGAAAAAGTATAAAAGGAAAGTGTTTGCTTATGAGGACCAGTGAAAGCAAATGATCTTGAAAGGTCTATTCAGAGGACACTTGTAATTGCTTCAGTCTAGTTGTAACATACATATGTGGTGGAGCCACTATCCCTGGAGGGGTTCAAGAAACACGTAGACATGGCACTTTGGGACATGGTTTTTAATGGCCATGGTTGTGCTAGCTCCGTGGTTGGACTTGATGATCTCAGAGGTCTTTTCCAACAAAACAATTATATGATCCTATATGCTGAAAGAAGAGGATCCAGAAGGTCTGTGTTATGTGATCTAATGAGTCTGAGGAGGGAAAATCACAGCTAACTATTGTCACCTGTGAAACAAGGCTATGCCATCTCCAGATTTTACAATCACTGATATTATAGGGGATAACTTTTGTAGACTATTTCTATTTCAAGAAAGATGCTTTGTGTGGAATAGGGATGGCCTTAGACTTCTCAAATAACACGCAAATGACTGTCTACACACAGAAGCAAACCAATAAAATATTGCTACAGAGAATGCTATCTGCTTAGAAAGATTGTTTGTTCGAAATTCATCCACACAGGATCTTGACAGGTTTCTTCTCTGACATCTAAAGCCATTCACTTTCAAGTTCTTCACTGAAGGGACTAACTACACTGCAATTGGATCCCAAACTCTCCACCACCAGCTCTGGGCCATGTATGCTGTTCTTTCCTTTACTATCTCAATGCCCTTTTGGCAACTCTTGAGGAGCTTCTGCCAAAACGGTTCTGTAACACTGCTCTGTGCTGGCACCTGCAGTGAGTAGTGGTGCCTGTGAAGGTGGCAAGCATGGAGCACAGCTTCTGTGCAGAGCAGCACCTTGACACAGCAAGCCATGTTTTGTGCCTGGTCAATCAAGCTAACCTTCTGATTCTTTTTTTTTTTTTTTTTTTTTTTCCCCCATGAGACTCAGTCAGGACCCTGGCAGAACTCCAGCTCGCTCACATCTATCACTGGGACACTTCTGTGTTGCTATCACCAGCAAATGAGACATTACATTGTGCTAGATGCATCCCTGCGTAACCTGGTCTGGCTGCTTTTATCTGCTGCAGTTCAAGGTGACCTTGTACATGGACTACACCTAGAAGCTGACTCGTGGCTTTTATAGGAAAAGCATTTTACATCTCAAGATTCCTCAAGTGTCATTTAAGTGTCTCAACGTGCATAAGCATTATTGATTTAGTGTTAATTATTTAGTTCTAGAAGACAGGAAAATGTGGTTATGTGTAATATCTGTATGACCAGAGGAAACAACTATTTGCCCTACACTTAGAATGGTTAACTTTAAACAACCAGAACTGCAGACATAACAGCATTTCCCTGATTTAATACCAATAAAATAATAAAGCTGATATGTGGAATTCATGCTTTCAAGTGACCTCCTGCTTGTTTGTTTCTGCAAATGCTGATTATAGCACTCATGCAGAATCAACAAACCTCTTTCTTCTCCAACACTTCATGCACACATGCAATTCTCAACCCCCCCCCCCTGCGCCTGCTTCATAGAATTCAGAAAAAAATACAGAGCAGGGCTGTGCTGAAACATGCTCTGAGACATAAAACTGAAGCAGAGAGGCACCAGAAGTGCCTTTTACTCAAAAACCGTCTATCAGCCGGTGGCCGAAGCGCTCCCCGTTCAATCTACCACTGCCACTAGGTGTCCCTGCCAGCCTACGGCAGCAGTGGCGCTCCCAGGGCTTGCTGGAAGACGCAAACACGCTTCATAAACCTGCCCAAGGAAAATGCCAGCAGTACCAAACCAGGCAACCGCTCGGCGCGGCAGCATCTGCCCAGCTGTGCATCACTTCGCCGTGCTGCCCACTGCGTTTGCCCGGCAGTCTTTCAGGGTCGTGGTGCTTGCAGGCAATTCAGCTGTGCTGTTGGCTGTTCACCAAGCAAACCCAGTATGCCCTTGCCTTTTTGAGACCCCAGGCTGTCTGAGACCACACCGTTCTCAATCAAAAGCCAGGAAGTTTTCTGTGGTGTCCATCACAGTAGGTCTATCAAACTGAATAATGCAGGGTTTACTGAAAAGGGCACAGATGATATTCTTTTAGTATTGGATGAGTAAGATAAATATACTAAGGGACCGCTTTTTTTTTTTTTTTTCCCTTCTTCTCCATTTTTACCACTCTCTTCTTTTAAAACAACAGAGTCAAATATTATTTGATTTTAAAGCTCATTTTGGGAATGTGACAAATTTTGCAGTATTTCAGATGTAGATTTAGGGACCCTTGAAGCAACTGTAAAAGATTTCAGAATGCTACTTTTCAAGGGTTCGTTTTCACATTCAAGTAAATGAGATTGTTGTTATTGGCACTACTGGAAGCAGTGCCCACCTGGTGTTGCACTCCTTCCCCATTCTAGGGGCCTCTTGGTGTGACCACAGCCGTTGAGTGGTCTGTTTCTCTTCTAGTAATGAAAGAAAAATTAATGTTTAGTTCTTTGAATGTAGTTTTTACAACTTCATACAATAGCAGAAACCTCTCTCTAACTTGCTTTTTATAAACTACAGCTTCACAAACACAAATATTCTTTTCACATGTTGTATGTGGTCCTTTTTCTTTTTAACTAGGACAGAACTCTCTTTTATTTTTTTTTTTGCTCTAGTAAAAAAATTAAAAGTCCACCAAAAGGCAAAATCTCCCACGAACAAAACCTGCACCTGTCTCACCCCCCAAAACCTTTGGCATTTTTCACTGATGCCCAAAATGCCTTGCCTAAGCACAATGATGCCTTGTTGGAATTACAATCTAGCTATATCCTCCTGAAATTTCCACAAGCTGGAGTGCTTCCTCTGTGATGCATCACTATCCCTTCCTGCAAAGAGAGGGTTTATTTTATGAGAATAATAAATTACGTTACACTGTGATAAAAATAGTTCTGCCAGAAGGAGGAAGCTACAGAAAAAACATTGCAATATAACACAACAGAACTGTGGATCCCACTGAAAAAAAAAAAATAAAGGAACAAGGAAAAAGAATATTTGGAAGTTTTGCTGAAAGTTTTCTTCTTGTAGTGCACTTGAAAATATGACACTTAGAAAGCAAACTAAGTTCTTGAGATTGATTTAAAAGAAAAAAAGCAAAACCAAACTTCAGTGGGTTTTAATTTCACAGTATCACAGTATATCAGAGGTTGGAAGGGACCTCAAGAGATCATCAG
>VXBD01000381.1:47281-57497 GCA_013399975.1 Indicator maculatus | reverse complement strand
CATTGTTCCATGGAGAACTTGCTGCCCACCAGCACTCCAAGGTCTTTCTCTGTGGAGCTGCTTTCCAGCAGGGCAGTCCCTAACCTGTACTGGTGCCTGTTGTTATTTCTCCCCAGGTGTAGGACCCTGCACTTGTCCTTATTAAACTTCGTGAGGTTTGCCTGCACCCAGCTCTCAGCCTGTCCAGGTCATGTTGGATGGCAGCACAGCCTGACAGGTGTCAGCCAACCCCCCCAGTTTTGTATCATCAGCGATTCTCCCTCCCTCACTCCCATGCACTCATTTGCTTTTAGAGTTTCAGGTCTTTGATATCAGGCCTGAGAAGATACTCTTTCCATTTTTTCTCATGAGTGTTAATTCTTACTCATATACTGCCTTTCCTCCACTGGAAAAATCTCACCTTTTTCACTGCCAAAGTCCCATTTTTTTCACACTCAGTTTGCTGTGGAAATTTTGAGGAAATTTAGCACAAGCTTTTCAACATTCCATAACCAGCTCTTTCTGAAACACCAGAGTTCTTTAAACCTGAAAGGCAGTACAGTTTAATGCCATGGTTTTAAAAGCAAAAAGCACAATTGGTTGTTACTATTCTTGGGCTGCCCTCTTGCTGCTCTTTAATGCATACACAATAGTGAAAAACAACAGGCATAAGTGCTCAACAAATGCTGTCAGGTTTTTAGTACTGAATTTACACAATAGATGGCTGTTAGGTAAAACAGGAATATTGAAATATTTAAGCAATCACTTTTACTTAAGAAAACTTCTGACTATCGTCAGAGAAAAGAAAGGAACAGGAGAGAACAGTTCTTTCAGGCTTACCCTGACCTTGTTTTATTTAGGTTGCCAGAGCAAGGAAGCAGAGACTAAGCATTATCACAATGCAAAGGGATTATCTTTGCATAATATAGAAAGATGTTACTGATGAACCCTGGCCTAAGTGAACTCTCTGTTGATATCATGACTTAAAAAATCTTGTTACCCAAAGACTACTACTATTCCTCCATCAACAAATTAAAAAAAAACCCCACATTACAAATCTTCCTTTCTGTTTGCAAAGCTTTTCTTGTTGTTAATTCCTTTTCCAATTCAGGGTGGACCAGAAATGAGCATTATGCAAACCCATACTTTCCTTGGTGGTGGTTAACTTAGAGGCATAGCCTGTTGGGCTGTTCTGCTCCTGATGATTTTGTGACACTATCCTTTGCTTAAATCACTGCATCCAAGGTACTGTGATAGAAAAAAAAACCTGTCCCAACCTTCCCTGCCTGGACAAAGCTGTCCTCTGAGTTTATTGTCAACATTCACACATTGCTAACCCTGAGACATTTAGAGAGAATATTTTAACTGCAATACTATCAAATGCGAGTGAAATCCAGGTCATAACATTTAATAAAATGACAAAGAATAGGATGAAATCCTGACAGCTAGGTGAGAACAAGGGTTAGCACAAGGCCTCACAGGCTATCAACATACCATTCACTATCAACACACTAAAAATGAGTCTTTCTGGGAATCACCCTTAACATTACAAAGAAAACAGCCTCAGTGCAGAGAAATTGGTTTACAAACATCAAATCAGAATCATAGTTCCCAGAGCCTTTTTTTTTCCCCCTTTCCTTTTTTCCTTTTTTTCACTTTGCTGCTCCAGTCAACATGCCCACAATACCAGATGACTGACAGCCTCTCAGTAGTGCTGTGTTTCCAAGATCAGGCAGGTTTCCATGGCTTACACTGGAGAAGAGCTGTAGGGTGGGACCAAGATACAGGGAAGGACAGATCACTGCCTGCAGGAGGCAATCCTCCTGGAAGAATGAAGCTGTATGCTAAGAAGCAACAGGGTGCAACAAGAGAACAAAATAGTAAAGGGAAATAAAAAAGGAGGGGGATACAATTAATGACAACCAGCAACACAGAAGAGGATATCACCTAAAAATAGAGGAGCTGTCAGAAAAAGAAAGCTTGAGAGTAAAGAATGTTCTGTTCTTCCAAAACTGAAAAAGATTAGAAGGGAAGGAAAGAAATGATGAAAGATACTTCATTTTTCTGGGTTCAAAACTTAATTTATTACTTTGTTGGACAAATTATTCCTATTCTATACAACTCAATAACAATTCATGAATAATAATCCATGCATAAAACAGGAACTTACCATCTTAGCTAAATTGAACAAAAAGAGAAAGAAAATTAGCAGCAAACTGCTGATGGCAAGTCTTTGCAGGTTGGGATAAAAGATGGAGTGTCATAGCAAGGCCCTTGGCACGTGCAGAAAGGTTTCAAGACTCAGACTTAAAGGCACGTAACTGACCTCTGTCACTGATGCTTCACTTGGGTCAGAGTAATTTTCAGTTCTTAGTCTTGGGTTATTCTCAGTTCTTCAACGCTGCCTTCCTCCCACCTCTTTCCTCATTTGTGTAATTGATCTGTAAGCCCTTTGGGAACTGACAGCCTCTTGCCATAAGAGCATGAACTGCTGAGAGCCTTTTAGCTTTCAGCTGTTAGCTGCTGCCTCTTCACAATCCTGTAAGTCACACAGAAATCACTCTTGACTTTCTCTCTGCTCAGCACATTGTGCCATGCACCTGGAGATGGACTGTAGACTGGCTCCATGGTTCAGCATGTGTGCAGTGCAGTCTGCACTGGTATGACCATCTGCACATATGCAGTCAGCTCCATCCAAGTCTCCTCCTGACTGCTGCTAGAGGTCCTAGCTTTCTCCCTTCCTCTTTGGGGTGGGGGTGGCAGACAAGAGCTGCTGCAGCCAGCTGAGACTTAGGAGAGGGATGACCAACTGCAGAGGGGTGCAGGACAAGGAAAAGACACATTTCCTTCTTCTGCTGCAAGTTTCCCCATGGCTGAGCTCCCATGCAATGGTGCAGGGCTACTGGTTAGGACTTTAAACAGAGGTTAACGAAGAAACATGGAAAGAAAGATCCCCTTCCCATCCTCAGCCACTTCAATTTCCAGGAAGCTTTCCATTTCCTCTGTTTACACAACAACAATTTATTTGGTATTGGAAACCTTATGAGTATTTCTGAACTGGGAGCTTGTCTTGTTCCAGCAAAGCCAGTGCTGCTCTTGCTTTTGCTTCACACAATGCTATAAGGGCATTTTTATTAACATGAACTACATGTACTCGGATGCTTCTTATCTTTGTGCCTTTGATCCTGTGAGGAGGTGAAAGCTGCACTGTGGTTAGAAGCATTCTTACAGGAAAAAAGGAGGAATGCAGTATTTATTTTTTGTTTCCACTGATAATATTTCACATTGTTTTTTCCCAAGCTGTCATGAGCCTACCAGAGTCAGGAAGGAAAGAGTTCAAAAGAGTGAGAAACAAGCCCATGGAAGCTGCCTATCAAACTCAGACATCACAGTCAATCATATACAATTTTTCCTCATCATCCATTTTCTATTAAACCACTATGATTGATAGACTGGACCCAGCTCCTAATTTGTCTTTGCTGGAGACCACAAACTTCAGAGTTACACCAAGAAGCCTGCTTCTGTTGATAAGCAATTATCACTGGTATGAAAGGAGAGAAGATAAAGTCTTGGTCTATAAAACAGAAAGACAGCACCATTCACTTCAGCATTATCAGTACTTTAGGGCAGTTCCTTCTGAGCAACAAACACATGGGAAGTTAGACTGCTTGAACATATTTATCAAGCCTTATGCTTGAACATAAGGCGCCTGAATGCAAATTAAATACATCCACGAAGAAAGGAATCCATTATCACATTTTCATGAGCTTTAATAACAAAAATCCTCCGGACTGTCTGAAAGCAGAGTCAAGCTTCAGATTTTGAAATGGTGCTGGAGCAGCAACACTCTGTGCACATGGAACAGAAGACTAATAAAAAGGATGGACAGATGAAAAAGGATGTAAAAAATAATCTGTGTGCATGAAGTACTCACAGAGAATGAAATACTTGATACAGCTAATACTTAGAAAAGAACAGCAAGCTAGAAAGTTTTTAGAGCTGTATTCAGAGACTTGGATTATATCAAAGTCATGTCTAGCAGTACAAGCCCTCAACTTGGAAATCTCAACAAACTTTCAAGATGAGGCTTACATGTATAGTTAATGTAGAGAAATTGTTGCCCAGATATTAGTGTAAATTCACTTTTGTCCTGTTTAAAATATCTTACTTTCCTGTGTGTAATTCCTCCCCTGAGAACTCACAGTGTCTTTACATACTGTATATGACCACACTGTATCTCTACAGAACAAAAATACCTAAGCATAATCAAAATACCAGTCTCTACCAAACCCCAAACCAAGCAAAATCCCAAACTGAAACTGCCTATAGGTGAATTCAGAGATGGGGAAGTCATTCTGCTTCTAAAGAGTTGTTCTGCTAGACTATCACATTCCTGAGTGAAAACATTGCATGTAATAACATTTTAGGCACCAACAGGCACTTCCAGATATCTGATATGATAGGTGACTTCAATGGCCTGCTAAAAAGAGTGCTCAAGATATGCAAACCACACCTCTGCTGGTTTATATTTACAGCTGTGATACAGACATGCAGGACTTTATTCTAGCTGTTTTCTTTCTTATGAGGACCCTTCTGGTAAGGATATTACACTTAGTTAAGAAAAGTGATTATGTGTTTGCTTGCAGTTAATGATTTGGTATAATCTAGCTAAACACTTCTCAAGATGTATTGGTAGAACATCTGCAGCTCAGGCAGCAGTTTCTTGTGAGTAAGGTCAGAAGAACTGAACCACCACAGGCATGTGTAAAGGATGTACGTGCAAAAGTAAGCCAGGAACCCAGCATCCAGTCTCAACGTGGCTGTCACATGTGACAGGCTTAGCTGTGCTAGAGTACTGTTCAGCACAAATTTCTTTCTGTGTTACTTTCATTACCACAGGATCACAGGATGTTAGGGGTTGGAAGGGACCTCTGGAGATCACAGAGTCCAACCTCCCTGCCAGAGAAGGACCATATAATCTAGTGCTAGTTGCACAGGAATGCATCCAGATGGGTCTTGAAAGTCTCCAGAGAAGGAGACTCCACAACCTTTCTGGGGAGCCTGTTCCAGTGCTCTGTGATCCTTACAGTAAAGAAGTTCTTCTTCATGTTGAGGTGGAACTTCCTGTGCTGTCGTTTACATCCATTGCCCCTTGTCTTATCAGAGAGTACCACTGAGCAGAGCCTGTCCCCTCCCTCTTGACACTCAGCCCTCAGATATTTACAAACATTTATTAGATCCCCTCTCAGTCTTCTCCAGACTAAAAAGCCTCAGGTCTCTCAGCGTTCCCTCCTAAGGCACGTGCTCAGTTTGTGAATTTCAGTTTGTTGAGTTCTGTTTATTTAGTTTTGCACTGCCAAGAATCATAGCAAGAAGCCCAGAGAAGGTGATACATATGTTATATAAAAGAACACACAATTTACTGGTGTAAAGGCTGTCATCTGTTTAAAAATTCTCCAAATGTTTGTCTTAAGCTTTACAAAATGTGACACTTTCAGGTTGGTTAAATGCCTTGAGTCTAATATTAGCTGGCCACCAGACCAATCTTTTGTGCTAGCAGAATCTTTCCAGTGCCCTTTTCAGATTATAAAAGATCATGCAGCTATACTTGCCTTACAGGTAACTGAGATACTATGAAAATGGCTTTTTCTGTGAATCTCTACTTCTGCAGAGGACTCGAGCCTCAAAAGTGAAAAAAATGAGGAATGTGCTTTGTTGCAGTGTTTGAAATCCAAGATGTAGAGCCCCAGTCAATCTAGGAGCCAAAGTCACCTTGGCTAGCCCTACTAGCATCAACATACAGAGCTAAGAGTGCCAAACTCAAACAGAAGACTTCTCAGAAGATGGTAGAAAGAAGTATCAGTCATGGTTCCCTGCTATGCAAACATCTCTTAGAAGAGTCAATGTACAACGCTGCTTACTCAAACTTTCTGTTATAATCTCACTTACCCTCTATCAATTTTTTCCAGGCCTGACAAGAGCTTACTGTTTTAATAATTTAATGCTCTCTTCCCATCCCTCATGCCCTTTGTGCTCCTCTGCAAGTAAAAGATGTTGGTGGTACTGTGCTCAGAGCCCAGGCTGCAGAGTCCAGGATGCAGATAGCAGACTGCAAATATCTGTTTACACTGATTAGGGATACAAAGGAATATATGCTCAGCTCATGTGAAATGAAGGAGACTCGTTGCACCCCACAGATCTGTGCTGTTTGTGCTAGCTAAGAGCTCTGCTTCTTTGTCATTTACTATCACAACAAAACACATTAAGTATGTTCTGTTTTTGAAAAGAAATCATTTTACCTTGCAGGAATTCAAAAGTCCAAAGGAAATACCTCCCTATTCCTATCTTTCAACTTCACAGCATAAAATCCCATTCAATTTGCATCTGGTATCTTAGAGACTTTGTAACCAATATATTCATGTCAGCAATCAGATCCATGAATATTTTGGTGTTTAATAGGTATAATTTACATGAATCACTAATGGAATCAGTAGGAGGACATAATATGTATGCAAAAAATGAGGTGGTGCCCTTCAGAATCCTGGAGGGATTTCATCAGCACAAAACAGCCTGCTTCTTTATTCTGTGAAGCCAGGGGTTTTCTCCCAATTAGGAATTTCACAGCAATCTGTCTCTCAGCTCTGGGAGGCCACAATGGATTTTTGCTCCAGGTTTTGTGAGCATTATTTAAAAAAAAAAATCGACCATTTTAGTAAAGCTGAAAGTTGGATATCTGAAAACAAAGCTGTTTTCTACCTGGAGAAACTAAACAATTTGGCTAATAATGCCATTTTCTGCCCCAAGCTAGTACAAGGTGATTGGATGAAAATATTCAAGTCCTACTTTGGTTCTAGAAAACTGAATAATTTTAAAAAGAAATACTTCATGAATGCTCTCAGGGCTTATCAATACTTCATCACAAAGAGAAAGGGGTAGGAAGAATTCAGTCATTGCAGAACTTTTGGTGTAAAATGTATGCAAGATTCAGTACTTTGATGTTACTTGAGATCCACGTTAATTTTAATTGGCTTTGGATCATGGGCCATACTAAGTCTCTTCATATCCAGGTTTGTAGACCACATTCTCTTTGTGAGGCATAATCATATGCACTTAAAAGGGGAGTGATTTGTTGTGGTGGAGAACTCTATCTAGTGGTAACTGCAGGGCAACCTCTTCTCTTCCCTTAGTACTCAAAAGAGAAAAAAAACAGCAGTGAAATCTTGTTTTGTCCATGTATTTCTGTTCTGCTTCCTGCCACCCATAAAAACCTCTGGATATCTGGCATTTCCAAAGAACCTCTATGTAAGTTATTTGCAGATCTTCAGCAATCCATCTGAGGAAGAAGACTCTCTATGGATACTTATTTTTCCTGGCTGGCAGCACCTCTGAAATGGGAAAGACATTTGTAAGTCTGTCAGAGTTCCCTCTGTTGCTTGGCACAAACAGAAGAAGACAAGACTTTATCACTGTCACTCTTATTAAAAGGACAACACTACAAATTCACCCATCAGCTGCAATGTGGTACACAAAATGGATCAGCACATCCAACACAAATAGATTTCATGTCAGCTGTGGCAACGTCTTGCTGGCTCGTATCCAGTGTCTGGCCTTGAGCTAGCTCACAAGAGAGTCTCACTGCTGGCTTCTCAAACTGTACATTTTGCAGCAACTTCAAGAAAACAATGTGTGGAATCAAGCAAGTTATTCTCCCACAGGACTGACTTGAGCTCTGTATGCTGTTTTGAGGCCTCTTTCTTGCCACATTACAAAGAGCTCCACATGATGTCCATCTCTGCTATGGTTGGCTTCCCTTCCCTGGTGTTTGATACAATGACTAGGCTCACATGCCACCTGGGACACATACATGCTCTTTGCAAATGTCATTCCTTCCACTGTGAGTTTCCTTGTGCTAAACACACAGCTGTTAGTTAAAATCCTTTTCAGATTTACTTCCTTTTGTGTGCAGGAGTAATAGTTACTATTTTTCAGTGGGGTAGGTAGATCAAAATCAGTAACCTTATGAAATTTATCTGGGGCAAGTGTAGGGATAACCCCCTGCATTAGAACAGGTTAGAGACTGACCTGCTGTAGAGCAGCTCTGTGGAAAAAGAGCTGGTAGACCTGGTGGATAACAGGGTGATCATGAACCAGCAATGTGCCCTTTTGGCCAAGAAGGCCAATGGCATCCTCAGGTGCATCAAGAAGAATGTAGCCAGCAGGTCAACAGAAGTTCTCCTCTCCCTCTACTCTGCCCTGGTGAGGCCACATCTGGAATACTGTGCCCAGTTTTGGGCTTCCCAGATCAAGAGGAACAGGGGACTACTTAAAAGGGTACAGCACTGGGCTATGAAGATCCTTAGGGGACTAGAACATCTCTCTTATGAAAAAAGGTTGAGGGACTTGCAGCTTCTATGTCTGGGGAAAAGAAGACTGAGAGGGGGTGGGTCTTATAAATGTTCATAAATACTTAAAGAGTGGATGTCAGGAAGGATGGGACCAGTGGTGGCCAGTGACAGGACAAGAACCAATGGGCACAAACTTGAACGTAGGAGGTTCCATTTAAACATGAGGAGGAACTTCTTTACATTGAGGGTGGTAGAGCACAGACCAGGCTGCCTAGAAAGGTGGTGCAGTCTCCATCTCTGGAGTCACTCAACACCCTTCTGGATGCTGTCCAGTTAACCTGCTCTATGTAACCCTGCTCTGGCAGAGGTCCCTTCCTACCCTTATTATTCTGTGATTCTGGGACTCTATCTTCTCTGTTTGCTTGAGTATACTGAGTGCCAGTGAACTATGGGCATTTTCTTTATGATGCAGTAGATAAAACAAATCTGAAATCATCTTTTGGTTCAACAGGAAAGCAAAGGCACTACCTACACAAAAGTTAACATGGCATAGACTAGCAAGCATCCACTACACAAACAATAAGGAATAAAAAGGAGGACAAGAGACAGTGAAAAATGGGATTAACTGTTGGAACTGATTTATTTTAAAAAAATAGGTGAAATGAAATTTACTAGGAAAAAAAAGAAAAAAAAAAAGGTAAAATAAGTGTTGAGAATGCCCCTAGCATGTTCTTAGAGAAGAAAGAAGCCATTGCCACCATAATTCATACAATTATATCATAACCACCTCAGACACAGGTATTGCACTTTGACTAAGTCTGAAACGAAGCATGCTGGTTGTGACACCTCAGGAGGCTGTGCTGTGAAAGCAGAAAGCTAGTGTATCCCATAATTGCTTTACAAGGCAGAAGATCAGATGAATCAGCAGGTGAAACTCCACAACAGGCTCAACTCAATAGAGATTTGCAGGGATGTCTACCATGCAGCAAAGCAACAGTGATAAGAAGGACCCTTGCCACTGATGCACCTATTGCTCTTGCATTGTTGCTCTTGAGGCAGCAATATAGAGGAAAAATAAGATGCTTGAAGTAACTGCAAGGGCACTACCATGTGAAAGCTCATTTTCCAAAACATACTAAAGTAATTCAGTTGAATAGGATTCTTACAAACTCTTTAGACCAGTTCATTACTGGAAGCCCTCAGAGTTATGCCAAAAAACTAATCTCGTGCCTCAATTTAGTAATAAATTCCCTGTGCCTAGGAGTAAAGTATACTCACAAAGAGGGAAGCAGGAAAGCAGAGAAGAATGCTAGGAGGCCTTCCTGGATGAGCAAGGAGCTCCTGGACACGCTGTCACATAAAAGGAAACTCTACAAGGAGTGGAGGAAAGGACAGCTAGAATGGGAGTATATGAGGAAGCTGCCTGAGCAGCAAGAAAAAAAAAAAGCCAAAGCACAGTTTGAATTGAATCTAGCCAGAGAGATTAAAGAGAACCCTAAGAATTTCTACAGGTATATTAATGGTAAAAAGAAGCCTAGGGAAGGTGTGGGCCCCCTCAGAAAGGAAACAGGTGAAATGGTCACAAGTGACATGGAGAAGGCTGAGGTTCTCAATGACTTCTTTACCTCAGTCTTCACTGGCAAGGGCTCTAGCAACACTCCCGAAATAATGAGAGAAAATGGCAGGGACTGGAAGAAGGAACTGTCCATTATGAGTGAAGATCAGGTTCATGACCCTCTGAAGAACCTGAAAATGTTCAAGTCCATGGAACCTGATGGGATACACCCACAGGAACTAAGGGAACTGATGGAGGAGATTGCTAAACCCCTCTCTATTATACTCCAAAAGTCCTGGCAGTCTGGGGAATTCCCCACTGACTGGAAAAGGGGAAA
>VXBD01000381.1:0-46120 GCA_013399975.1 Indicator maculatus | reverse complement strand
GTGGTTAGACACTGGAATAGGTTGCCCCGGGGAGGTGGTGGAAGCCTCATCCCTGGAGGTTTTTAAGGCCAGGCTGGAGGTGGCTCTGAGCAACCTGATCTAGAGTGAGGTGTCCCTGCCCATGGCAGGGGGTTTGGAACTAGATGATCCTTGAGGTCCCTTCCAACCCTGACAATTCTATGATTCTATGATTCTAAATGGAAGCCTTATTCAAGTTATTCAACAATGTACTGCAAAACAGATCACTTTCAAAAGCAAATCAGTTGCAAGAAATCTGCTGTTAAGGTCACCTGATAACTTCATACAAATATGTATTCCTGATTTTAAAAAAGACTTATTAAATTAGCAATTCAGTTCAGGCACAGGTACCGGCCTGACTTTAATGAATAAGATGGGAATAAAAGGAGAGAAATTGGGGCACCCATAGGACAGCAATTCTGCATAACAGATTTTTAAAACATGAGAGGTAGGTGGGGGACGAGACAGGACACATTGTGAAATCCACATTATAGGACTTGTTTGTCCTTGTTATAAAAGAAAGTCTACAGCACATGAATGCAAATTGTTACTTTATGGAAATAAAAAAAGAGCACAAGTATGAGCTTCTGCTAACTGCTCTACCTGGCTAGAAAGCTTATGAGTATCTGCTCCCAGTGCCTGGAGGCCTGACCCTGGTTGGATGCCAGGTGTCTACCTCAGCAGGTGTCACTCCCATAGACAGGGCTGGACAGGGCAGAGAAAAAGACAAGAGGCTCATGGGTGGAGATAAGGACAGGAAGAGATCTCTCACCAATTAGTCATGGGCAAAACAAACTTGACTTGGGGGAAAAATTAATCTAATTTATTACCAATCAAATCAGAGGATAGTAAGAAATAAAAGCAAATCTTCAAACACCTTCCTTAAAACACTGGGCTCAACTTCACTCCCAAATTCTCTGTCTCTTGTCCCCAGGTGGTACAGGTGGACAGGGAATGGAGTTTGTGTTTGGTTTATCACACATTGTCATTGCAGCTCCTTCCTCCTCAGGACTCTCCACCTGCTCCAGAGTGGGGTCTCTCCCACAAAAGAGTCCTTCATGAAATTCTTCAGCTTCCCATGGGCTGCAGCTCTTCAAGAACTGCTCCAGCATGGGTACCTTCCAAGGGGTGTAGTCCTTCAGGAATGAAACTATTCCAGCATTTTTACGCAGTGGGGCCACAGGTCCTGCCAGAATCCTGCTGCAGCAGGGTCACAGACTCCTTGAGGCATTCATGTGCTCCACTGTGGGGTCCTTCATGGTTTGCAGGTGGATACCTACTCTATCTTTGACCTTCATGGTCTGCAGCAAGACAGCATGGATCACCATGGTCTTCACCACAGACTCAGGAGGATCTCTGCTCTAGCTCCTGAAGTACCTCCTCCCCCTCGTTGTTCACTGCTGTGGTAGTTTTAGGCTATGCCTGTAAAAATTTCCACAGATCTTGAACAGAAAGTGGTAGAATGTAAATAAATCACTACTGGGTGTAAAAACGAAAATAATGATAGTTCTAAACAATCCCATTGGAAAGTTATCTACCATAGGAATTAGTTTGGCAAATAATTTCTCTCTCTTCTTGCCTCTTTGCTCTGGGAGATACTAACTTTGTGCTTCTGGTGGCTTCTGCTCAACCTTGGCTGCATTATTGTGGCTAAGTTCTAACATCTCTCTGCTCTTTCTCTTGTCCCTTTGTATACAGGGGGGTGAGGGTGAGGCAGGGAAAGAGAGAAGCTATTAGCAGCTCCCCTGGTCTTTGACCAGGGGGGTCCTTGTGCTGCTCATTAATTGTAAATACCTGTAAATATTGTGAATACTGTATATTTGTACATACTCATTGCATTTCATTGTAGATTGTAGTTTTGCTTGTAAATGCAGCTTCCATTTGCTTCCAATTGAGATGGTCTGGAAAATTTAATGTTGAGGGGAAATTTTCTACCCACCACAACTGACCTTGGTGACTTGCAGAGATTTTTCTCTCACATAGTCTCACTTTTCCCTCCAGCTGCAATTGCTGTTGTGCAGCAATTTCCTCCCCTTCTTAAACATGTTACCACAGAGGCTCTGACACCATTATGGACATGCTCAGCCTTGGCCAGCAGTGGGTCCACCTTGGAGCTGTGTTAGCTCTCTCAGATATGGGGGAAGCTTCCAGTATCATCTCACAGAAGCCACCTTGCAGCATCCTCACTACCAAAACCTTGCCATGCAATCCCAGTACATCCCCTTTTCCAGGAAAAGCTGAAATGCAAAACAAGAACAGATAAAAGAAAAGCTATGATAAGAAATTCTCAGGTCTTTGGATTTTACTTGAATGTGGAAAACAGTAGACACAATGAGACAAGCCTTCAGACTGTTGGTTTTCTTGTATTCATTATAGCTTGCAGATTTTGGAACAGACATTGCTGTTTTCTAACAGCTGGGGGGGGTTGGGTTTTTTATTTTTTTGGGTTTTTTTTTTTTGCAATATGACTTGTTTTTTTTTCAAATCATAACCAAAAACTGGAACAGTGAAGTATATGCAAGCAGATTAGAATGCAACAGGGAAGAGAAAAGAGTGAATGCCAAGACTGGCAAACATCAATATGGATAAAATTAGTGTAAGTTACAATTCCCATTTAAACATATATAGAACTGAAACTTCCAAAATTAAACAGTCCTAGCAGTAATATACAGTTTCTTGTGTGGTTTTTTTTTTTTTTTTTTTTTTAAGTTTGTGAATGTTTGAAAAAATATCTAGCTAATTTTATTTGCCAGATTTCTGCTGCAGGAAAGCATTACTTGCAAAGTGGATGGCTGCAGGTAGCTGGTTCTTTGAGCACTGCCAAATAGAAGGGGATGAAGGCAGGGATTCTGGACTAGGTCACAGGAAGAGAACCTTTGATCTGAGTAAAAAGAAATACATGATAAAGTGTAACTGGGTCTGCAGGGGACAGGTCCTGAAACACCATATGCATATGTGCAAAAGGAAGTAAGGCTGAAAGGAATCTCTTATCTTCTAATAAGTGGATCTTGAGATGCAGTCAGGAAACTCTTGTGAAAGCTTACAGAGGAAAGCAGAAAATATTAGCAGCTAAAGCTGGAACTACCTTTGTGAAAGCCCTCTAATGTTTGTTTGGGGTTTTTGTTTGGTTGGTTGGTTTGGGTTTTTTACCTCTTTCTTCTTTTTCTTCTTATTTTATACTCTTAATCCTTGGATAACAACTTGAGTAAGTGAGGTGCCAGTCCAGTGGGGGCATACACATTTGGAGGAAGAGCTTCATTATGAGGAATGTAAAGCACAAAACACACAATATACTGTGTGGTTGATTGTGGTTCTGGTTTCATGTTTTGTTGCTGGTTTTTTTCATGGTGTTTGTGGTGTTTTGGTTTGGTATTTGTGGTTTTGCATGGTGTTATTTTGCTTTTTGGTTTTTGGAGGATTTTTTGTTGTTTGTTTGGTTGGGTTGGTTTCAGATTTTTTGTTTGTTTGTTTCTTTTTGTTTGTTTGTCCCCCCCCAAAAAAAGGTAACCATCAAAATGTGGCTTTTCATGCAACTTTCCTGGAGAGTCTATGTTGTTAGAGGGATATGTGGGTGATCAGTCTGACAAAGATCCTTTAATCTTTTACCTTTCTGCTGTTGTGACCTTCTGTGAAACTTGCAACAGGAGGAGGTTAGAAGCAATAAAAATCAAGTGAGGGGATGATTTTTTGAATCCCCAGTGCTCTTTTTAAGGTACTGTTCCATCAAGACTTACTGTTCCAGATGTAGTTAAAATAATTACAGAGCAATTACAGTCTAATGAGAAAGAATGATTTGATCTACTCCAAGTGACTAACAGAAAGAAAGCAGTGTTCCTTGGGACTGATAAAGCCACCTTATATGCACGTTACCATCCTACAATGACAACAAGAAATCTAATGTATTTGGCAGCTGCAATCACCAGCCAGGGCTAAAACATTTTCTATACACAAGGAGACAGAGATTTCCTGCCTCAAAGGTCTGTCCTTAAAAACAGGGCAGAGAATCTGTGATACAGCTAGGAAATGTCATTTTCTTTTCCATCCTTCCATTTTATACTATCTAAGTCCACAAAGTAGGCAGATGAATCAGATTTCCAAGAGTATTAAAAACCCTTGTGATTTCAGGACTTGTATTTGCAAGGAAAAGTTTAGCACTTAAAAGATGATATTACATTGGCTAGAATGGGAAAAAAAGAAACAAGAAGAATTGCCTGACTTCAGTTCCTAAGTGCTGAACATCCTACTCTAAATGGGATTATGGCTCATAAGCTATGTGGTATATACACATACTGTCAGCTACACTGCAGTACCAAGATACCTGACCCGGCTCTCAGATGAGTAGAAGGACAACTAAAACTAAAGCCAGACTTCTTAATGCTGTAATGCAGCTCCTAGTGCAAATGCACCTTAGTCAGATGATGGTTTTCATTGATCTTCAGCACTCATTACTCAATGCAGCCAATGATCTGGATCACCATAGATGCAAAGTGATGTCCTCTTATTCAGCTTGCAAATCACGGTTGCCCACCCACTTTGCATAAAGGAAGATTCTCATGGAACATATGGGAAATCCTGTTCCTGCATCAATAACATTTTCCAGCAGTTTTTTGCTCTCTACTTAGCATTTACTTGAATTTCTAAGTATAGTAATCACACTATTAAATGCATGAATTCCTAGCTGAAGCCCAGTCTGTAGGGATGGTAAAGAAATAAAGATGTACTGTCATGCATTGTATGTATAAACCCCAGACTTTCCTTTATGTCCTCCCTCCTGCTCTCCTGAAGGCATTTTAATCAGTTATACTTTGGATCATGATTTCTAACCTCTTGAATATAAACTAGCATTGCATTCCTTTGTGGTTGCATCTTAGCACACCTCCTGGACACCCTGCAGATCAGAAGCAAAACAAAACAAGGAGAAACACCCAGGGCTGCAGGTATCTAAGTCACTTGGTGTCAAAGAGAACTGTGGTGCATTCTCAGCATTCTTCTTTCTTCCTTTTTGAAATGGATCATGCAGATACCCCAGTAATTAAATAATTTACTTACTGGGGGTTACAGCACTTGGTAATGATCAAGACATTGTACAATCAGCAGGCTGCATTAATTTGTTCTGCTGCTTAACATCACCACTGTGAGAACATCATTGTTTATTATGGCTCACAGGCAGTAATCATTTTACGTAACAGGAGGATTTTTTCTTCACTCAATTGCTTTCATGCTTTAGGCTGATGAGAATAATCATCATGCAAAAATTATTTGCACCTCCACAGATGATACTCAACAATTCAGGTCACTGAGTATATTGTAGATACATTTTTGTGGGGATATGTGTTTTCCTTTTGTGCCTTTTAAGAGGAAAGAACAAAAATCTTTCCTTCTTTTCCCTGTGCTGAAAACTCTTATTAAAATCAAAAGACCAAGCAGTGTCCAGTAGCAAGGACACTTGCCAGTTATCATATGAAAGAATTCAGAAACTAAAAATGTAGAAGAAAGATTAGGTAAACAACTATGACCAGTCAACAGGGACACAAATTAATTAGCTAAATCCACTGGGCACTGATTTGGTTTGAGGATATACTTATGAATAATTCAAGCTGTACCCATTTTAACTATTGGCAGCTGCAAATACTGCAGCAACCTTTCTATCAAAGAGACATAATAAACCCTATATTCTTCAATGCACTCAGCTTCTGCTCTGCTAGTAGTAGGTGACCATAAGTATACCTCATAGATCTCATCCCAAAAGTTTTGCAGTAGGTACCCAATTTAGCATTGAAAATAATGATAGATTAGTTGGCAATTGATATGATGAACATTTTTTGCCTCAACCAAAGGAGATAACGCATACATGAAGTTGAAAAGTACTTAACTATATCAATAACAATCTAAGAGTAAGGGGGTGAAATACAGAACTTCAACAAAAGTTATCTTCATGAGGAGGCAAATTTACCCAGAAATGCTTCTGTCCTGGGCTGGGCTCTCTGCACAAATCCATCGAATCTTCATTCACTCTAACAATTCAAAATTGCAAGATAATTGAGAGTCATGAAAGCAGCAAAGGATTTCAGAGAGTAATCAAAAATACTTCATAGTTTTAGGTGTATTCTGGTGGTTTTATGTCTTTCCCTACTTTCCTTCTTAGAGGCAAAGAAAGAAGAGGGTTTATCATCTGTAGATTTTGGCAAAGCACATACAAGTGCAAGGCAGAGAGACTTGGGAATCAATACTTCTAGGCATCATGGAAGGAGATACAAAAATGACAATAAAAATATATGAAGTCAAAAGTGACTTTGTTGCTGCACAGGAACAGATGAAAGAACATGGCACAAAACCGTAAGCATTAGTGCAAATAAGGCAATATGGGATTTGAAAACATGATTAAAAGCTTAGTAAAATGAAAAAGTTTACCAGTCTAATGTGGAAACTAGTCTCTATATTGGCAATATTTTGATCATACTGGAGAATAACATCTGAGAAACTCAGCAGAGCCTTGGTATACTACTCCCTTTGTAGTGAGAGAACAGTCTTTTTGACAAGGGAGAAGAATAAGGAAAAGATGTATTTAAAGGGTAAAAAGGGAAGCAAGGGTCCAGACTGCCTTGAATGTATAGGAACAGATTAGGACAGAAATGACAAGGAGTTAGGTATCAAATTGTTGTTTTGTTTTGTTTTGTTTTGTTTTGTTTTGTTTTCTCTGCAGCAGTGGTGTTAAGACATTGATGACCAAGACAAGTTGCATATCACAAAGCGACAGGAAATTACACAGAATCACTGAATCAATGAGGTTGGAAAAGACCTCAAGGATCATCAAAGTCCAACCTGTCACCCAAGACCTCATGACCACTAAACCATGTCACCAAGTGCCACGTCCAAATTGCAATGAAGTGGCAACAGTGCAATATAAATAATTTGCTTAAACTGTGGTAAGGCCCTTTGTATCTAAAACTTGTTTTTATAAGGCTATATATATGAGAAATTTCTCTGTGCTACTGTGAGCAAATTGGAGTTTTGTATGCAAAGTCCTTTTGCATATGCTCACAGATAGTTACCCACTAGCCTAGTGCAGCTCCAGCTGGTCTCTGTCTTTGGTAGTGCCTGACTTTCTGCTGCCACAGGTAGCATGGCTAGGGCTCCTGTGCCAATTAATTAGAAATTAAAAATACAAGTGTTTAAAAACGGTTTTAACAACTCCTGGTTTATGTCTAGGTCCACATTTTGTAAAGTCTCAAAGATGAACACTTGTGATAGCTGAATGTGCTGGCAGGGTCTGGATGATAGCCCTTAATGATTTGATTTTCTCCAGCAAGGCATGGCATACCAAGTCTGAATAGACGAGGTGATGGTTTTGATGGCCCTTAATAGCTCTGGAGGAGAGCTGCTGGCCTGGCAGAGTGCCTTAACAATGAAAAGTGAGAAGTTCTGCAGAGAAGGGAATTCCCTCTTTCCTCATTTTAAAACCACTGCAACAGCATCAGGGAAAGGCCTGTGGCAGACATTGCACTGCAGGGACCTCGTGCACACCTTTCTCTGTAGTTTGGAGAGACACAACATACCACCCTTAAAAGAGTATAAAGGTACCACAACTTCTGGGGTCCATGTGTTGCATCTACCACAGAAGATCTTGCTACGTGTACACCCACCAGCAAGAACATGGACTCTGCCTGTGAGACACCACTGGAACCAAGGGTGGTGATACCTTTCTTTCTTACTCTCCCTCCCTCCCTCCCTCTCACTATTTTTTCCCCTCTTCCTTTTCTTCCCACTTTCCATCTGCTCCGCTCCAAGCAAATATCCTTAAGGTGCAAGTGACCAAGAGCTTTCATTGAATCAAATCAATCCAACTCATCAGCCATTTGGTGCCACTTCACCTTGATTTATTCCAACAGAAATTTCTGAATCTTAGCAGGACACTCACCACTGTCCTGGTTGGCTCAGGAAGCCTGGGTCACAAATGAAAAACATCTAGTTTTATTACCTGTTAGGGAAGGAGAAATGCTTTATTGTTCAGAGAACAACACTTTTTTAACTTAAAACACTGGGTAGAGAGTATTTGTTAGGAGGAAAGTGTGAATGTGAGAAAGATATCTACAGGAAGGATACAAACACAGAATCCAGCAACCCTATTCAGAGTGTAGAGCAGTGGATTTACAATCTACACAATGATGAAATGACACTTCTCTCAGTGAGTCTGACCCTAACATTGACTGCATTCATGGCACCTGTTGATGGATGGCATCATATTTATTCAGATTTCAGGTAGCTCAGTCATTCTGTGGTGCCAGTCAAATTTTTTTATCCCCTGTTCTGCCACACCTGATTAGGCTTGTTGAGGGAGAGAAATAAATCCAGGCTTCTCCAATTCTAGGCTATTACTGTTGCATAAGGAGGATAACCATCCATCACAGAAAATCCATAAAAAGATGGTATTAGAGGTTCTATTCTTAAAACATTTGGCAAAGCCATATCTTATTGTAATCTACCTTCCCCCAGCAGCATACTGTTCTACAAAGACAATCGATCATCAGGAGGGAACGGAGAAGCTACTAAAGCTCTGATGGTGACCAAGGGCCAGAGAGCAGCAGGATACTGCCCTGAGCAGAACAATATAACTCTAACATAACTCTAGAAAGAGGAAAGCACAGAGATTCTGCAAAGATGCAAGAATATTTAAACTGCACCTTCACATAAACACATAAGTAGCATAAGTGTCCATGGTGACATGGACATCTTACCCAACATCTTATCTGATATGGCAAACAAACCCTCAAAGCAAACTCTTCAGGAAACACTGTACTGGAGGGTGGGTCTGGCTGAAAGCCTTGACAGCACAGTGACCACAGTCTGTGCTCCACTAAATGTGGCACAGTGCTTTCTCCCTCTTTTCTGCAGCTTCCTAGGCAAAGATAGTGAAAACTCAGGTGGAAGTGCTGAAGAAATGCTGAGGAGTAAAGAAAGATTCTAGCAACACTGGATTATAGTAATAATTTAATTCTGCCAGCAATCATGTTATCACAATTAAATATTGGAAAGTAGATATATAGAATGTAAGGCCATCATGGAAATGACAGCACAGGTTTCTCTTTTAAACCAGTGACATGTCACCATTTCAATTGAGAAAAACAACCCCTAAAAGAATATTCTTTACCTCTTCTAATAGTGGATCTGGAAACAATACAATAAGAAATTGGGATCTTTGAAAGAGTGACAAAAACCACTCAAACCCATGACAAGACCACTTCTGGAAACAAGTAATTAATCTCTGAAATGTTCTCAACACAACTGTGTCAGCATAAATATGTGATGGTATATGGATTATCACGCAGAGAACGTGTGAAAAACTCAGCAACCCTTGAAACAGAAAGCTTAATGTTGCCATACTAAGCCATACACCTCGAGCTTGAGGCATCAGTGTGCAGTAAATTCCTTCCTATTTAAACCCTTGAATTTGTATGTGGATCTTTTCTTGCTCATTAATTGAATGCAAAGCCCATGTTAACTTCTTTTTGATGTATCCCATAGAGTTTAAATTTTAAGGTAGGGACTGCTGTGATATTTTAATCAGGATTTTGTTCTACCCTCCAAATTTCAGCAAAAAAAAAAAAAAACAAACCAAAAAAAACCAGGTTTCATACTCCAAGTGTGGAATTGAGGCTTTGCCCCTACCTATCTGGCAGTAGCTTAGCTGATATAGCTCAGAGCACAGTTATCACCAGATCTGGGCAGGGAATTAGCAGCAGAGCATCTAAAGCTGATCATCTTTTCAGGTTCAGTTTCTCTCAGACAACTGTCAAATGCAGGTTACCCTCCCACTTAAGTACAGGTCATTTAAAAATCCTGTTGACTTTTAGTTATATTATATATTCCAGCAATTAAGTTGTTTTACTTACAGCTTGATAATGAGCAGGTAATGCAAAGACTCTGGGAGATTATGCCTAATGTTTTGAACCTTTCCATTAAAATTCTTGCTACTCCAACATTATTTATGCTTTCGTACTCCTCAGGCTACAGATTCTCCTTTACAAAAACTTAAAACAAACGGTAGGTGACACATATTTCTTGTATCTTTGCCTTATGGGTTTTGTATCTTTGCTTTATGGATTTGATGCCAACATAGGATAAATGCTTCTCTCAAGTTCCTGAAGGCAGCCTCCCTCTGAGCCAAACAATCCATATTTTAAAGTTTCAGCACAGTGTGCTCATCACCAAGAACTCTAGTCAAATGGTGTTGGTGTTCTGCTCTCACAATTATTGCTTCATTTATTCTCCAGAGGAAAGGTATGTTAAACAACCCAAATCACTAAAAAATGAGGACATGGTTAAGCCTAGAACTCTTTTGTTTTACCTCAACTGAAAAAGAAAACAAAAAACAAACCACAAAAGCACATGGAGAGTGAACTATGATCAGTGAATTTGTCCTTAGTGACCTTGTATTTCTTATCTGATATGCTCTTCAGAGAGATTCATGTAGCTGGAGTGAAAGAGCTGGAGGACTTCCCTATAATATGGGCTTTGAACTCGTGATTTCACAATGCAAAAACCAAAGTGTTTCTTAAAATTTGATCCAAGAAGTGCTCTAAGAGGACATAAATGATATTAGTCATAAGGCAAGTACTTTCTTAGCTCCTTAGTAATCCATCTGGGAAAATGGAAAGTATGTTTCCACTCTATCTATCTATCTATCTATCTATCTATCTATCTATCTATCTATCTATCTATCTATCTATCTATTTATCTATCTATCTACCTATCTATCTATCTATCTCTCTAGTTAGTTATCTATCAATATGTTTATTTATTTACTTGGACAGTCTTTGCAAAGCTTTTAAGCCACTTCAAACTCAGTTTTGAGACTTAATGTTCAGTCATTGGAAAGAATGGAAAATGCAAGTGGAAAGAGGACTTCTGACCACTCTTTGACAGAGGGCACATATGCATTCTTCATCGGTTTCAGAGTATATTAATTTCCTGTCAGTCTGTGTGGACCTGGGCAATGTTTTATGGTCAGTGCTTCAGAGCATACCAAATAGAGTGCTGATGCATTGCAGTATCACACAGCGAATAGATCTCCACATTTTTATACTGGCTACATCTATTCACCAATGCTTTTTTGCAATTATGGATAATTATTCACATAATGTATTTGTATTTCTACTTCAACAGACTTTTGTTAAGTTCTGAACTTGGAAACTGAGGCTAACCTTAGAATTAGATAGCTGTGAAATGCAATTGCAAAAGACATGTCTATTTTAAAACATACCATAACAGCTCTTAGTGATGTTCCCTGTAAATTCCCATCAGCAGACAAGCAAGCAGCACCAACCACATCTCTCAGGCAGGGGAAAGGAGTCTACATCAAACAATGCAGCAGGACTGTGGACAGAATGGATTTGAATTTGATCAGATTTCTGAGCTTTATTTACCTGACTAAAATAATTCACTCACCTTTCTGAAGTGTGACAGAGACACCCAAAAAAAAGCATCTAGCAGAAAATAGGGACAAATCACCTAAAGAGAAACTGAGAGCTAGTCTGACATCTCCTACTCTGCTGTAGCTCATCAGGTTGAGGTATTGGAGGGCTTCATCAGATGCCTCCTGTCAAATGTCAGAAGCAAACCCATAATTCTTGCAGCAAATGCATACTGTAATGATATTTTAAATACCTCCTGAACCTACTGCTTTTCTTTCTAGGCTTTTACTCAGCTGCTATTTATAAAAAGACAAAATGAAAAATCCCTCTTTTCTTAGCAATAAATTATTACTTTTAAGAACAGGGGTTGCTTTAAAAAGCTTCAAGGCTTTTTGTGTGTTAACAAGCACAGAACAGTATCTTAAGGTATCACTAGCTACCATAACAAGGTTTTCAGCAAAGCCTTTGACACCCTCTGCCACAAGAAGCTCCTGGCAAAGCTGGCAGCTCGTGGTTTGGACAGATTCACTCTGAAATGGGTCAAGAACTGGCTGGAGGGCCGAGCCCAGAGAGTGGTGGTGAATGGTGCCACATCCAGTTGGTGGCCAGTCACTAGTGGTGTCCCCCAGGGATCAGTGCTGGGCCCCATCCTGTTCAATATCTTTACTGATGATCTGGATGAGGGAATTGAGTCCATCATCAGTAAGTTTGCAGATGACACCAAGTTAGGAGCAGGTGTTGATCTGTTGGAGGGTAGGAGGGCCCTGCAGAGCGACCTGGACAGGCTGGATGGGTGGGCAGAGGCCAATGGGATGAGATTTAACAAGGCTAAGTGCAGGGTTCTGCACTTTGGCCACAACAANCTGGTGAGGGGCCTGGAACACAAACCCTAGGAGGAGAGGCTGAGGGAGCTGGGGGTGTTTAGCCTGGAGAAGAGGAGGCTCAGGGGTGACCTCATTGCTGTCTACAACTACCTGAAGGGAGGTTGTAGGCAGGTGGGGGTTGGTCTCTTCTCCCAGGCAACCAGCACCAGAACAAGAGGACACAGTCTCAAGCTGTGCAAGGGGAGGTAGAGGCTGGATGTTAGGAGGAAGTTCTTCACAGAGAGAGTGGTTGTCCATTGGAATGGGCTGCCCAGGGAGGTGGTGGAGTCACCATCCCTGGAGGTGTTCAAGAGAAGACTGGATGAGGCACTTGGTGCCATGGTCTGGTTGATTGCTCAGGGCTGGGTAATAGGTTGGACTGAATGATCTTGGAGGTTTAATCCAACCTGGTTGATTCTATGATTCTAAGATTCATTTTTTCCTGTCAATTGCAGCATCTCTCAAATATTCTAAACTGACTCTGACCTTCAAACTTCACTATACTGCTTTCTCAGTTACGTTTTGTTATTCTTGAGGCAGATTGATTCCTTAAAAGTTGACTGAATTTCTTTAAATCCCTAGCTGGCTAGTTTGTGCCTTTGAAAGCTACACTTAATTATTTTGGGAGGTAGTGGTCTGTAACTGTTGTCCAGACAGCCCTCCTGTAGGAAGAACTTTGTATTCTTTGCATTCTTTGCATTGCTTAAAAGCATTTTTATTAATTTAGTTACCTGACAAGATTTACAGTCCCTAATAGCAAAGATTTATCTTTTTTTCTTCTTTTTTTTTTTTTTTCCCCAAGCAACTCTACCACATTATCATGTGACAGGCATTTTTAATTTTTATAGCACTGTTTTACACAACTGCCTCAGTAAGATTTACATCCTACTCAGAGCAAAATTATTTGAGAAAAGCACGGTTCTCACAGTCCTGTGAAAACATACTTCCTCATGTTCTGCTTTTCTCATAAATTCCTGAGAAAAATAAAGCCCAACAGTCTTCTATAACTAAATAAGCATCTACATATATGCCCAAATTACACCTTTTTTAATTTTTTTTTTCCCACAGAGGAAAACTACTTCATTAAGTAGTATAGATCAATTTTCACAGAGGCCAATACTATACAAAACTCTAACCCATTTAGTGGTTACTTCTGAACTTCTATAAATTCTTTGGGTTTGTGTTAGTCTGGAAAGTAAGGAAAAAAACTTTAGATGAACTCTTGATACCTGGCCTCATGTATTTTGAAGCCTGAAAGGGAGGATATATGCAAAAATATATATGAATACATATATATACTACCTGCAGAACCTAAGAAAAGCATGGTGTATCCTATGGCTTGCTGTGAGAGGAAAGATCAGCACTTCCTTGAAATTTGAAGATGTGTTATTTGAGGTATCAATCCTGACCTGCAGTATCACAACCACAGTTGGCCTACAGCAACTGAAGTATGCCACTGCTGTTCCATGCATCTTTTTTGCTCAAATCTAGATGCTTCCAGGTTTTGGGTTAGAGATGGAGGTCCTGCAAGCAAGCTGCTGAAGTGTTCAAAAAGGCAGAAGCTAGAAAAAGCTAGCAGACAATTGACAGCTTTAAAAAACCTCAAGAAATATCTCAAGGTATTTCCTAAGTAATTGCATAATTTTTGCCTTTTTTTTTTTTTTTTATATTGAGATATTGAAATTATCTGGAAATTGCCTAGCAGCTACAAAATGGCAAAGGCATTTTTTTGAGAGGGCATAGAGAAGATATCATAATATCATAGGGGGTAATAAGAACTGGATGCAATTTTTTTTATTCTTATGAGTTTTGTTTTGTTTTGGTTTTTTAAGTATCTTTCTGTACAGCACAAGGCAATTTCCCCCCTTTCTATTATAATGTGTTCCAACTAATCTCATGCCTTAACAAACTCTAGTTCCATAGGGTGTGTATACATGTTGAACTCACTTGTGTTACCTGATTTTTATTCACTCTTGCACTGAAAGAAAAGTGTTTCTGATGACTTGGTGTGAGAGGAAGACCAGTATCTCCTTAAAGTCTTTGAAGGTCATATTTGAGATATTAAAATAGTGACCTCTGTATCTTCATTTTTCACATTTAAATGTTTAAAATCCAACCTTAACTTCATATATAACAAAACTATTTATACCTGAAAACTGCATAATCAAGAAGGAAAAAATATTGAGAGTGTGTGAAGATATATTTCACATTAAGGGATGAATGGATAATGGATAAAATACACAGTGACAAATTGTATTTGGGAAAAAGTAAGGAATTTTCCAATTCTGTCAAGCACAGATTATACTTTACTACTATTTTTTCCCACTTTTTGCATAATTTCTCAGTTTCACTGGCCATTTTACAGCACTTGCCTGAATTGCATAATGTAAAGTCTAGCATGTTTGAAAGAACTGTGGAAAGTCAGAAGGCTAGGTCTGTACAAATGTTTTTCATCAAGCAGGGCTATGACTTCTTACTTCTGTGAAATGCACCAAGATTCAGATAATGTCTGATGTGTTTGACGTTGCCATAAGAATAATAATCTCTAGGCACAGCTCAGAAGGTACCACTGACTGAAATATCAGCATTTACTTGCAGATAGTTAAATAAGATTTACCACAAAGCTACACTTTATATTCTTTTACTGTACTTCCTCCTGTCAAAAAACACACACACACTGCATTTTCATTTCCAGGAAAAGAGTGTTTGCTAGACTGAGAAGATGAGCTGATCATACAAGTAGAAAGGTTGACTCTCAGATCTACAGAAATAACACTTGTTTGGAATGAAAGGATGGCTGTCCACTCACTTGCCTCACTGCTTAGAAAGGCACAGATGGAGTTGAGGTCTGGAAAACAGGTGCATATATGCCTGCTTTCTACCATCTTGCTCTTGATTTTTGTATAGCACTTACTAGAATGCATGTATTCATCAGGAATTATTATTATATTTGTACTATTGCCCTCCTGTGCTCTCCTTAAAACTCCTCTCACACTACCCACTGCCATAGTGACAGTGTTCTGTGACACCATAGCATTTATAAAATCTGAAGGACAGAATGTCTCTCATCACTTCCCTTTCTCCTCCTAACAAGTATCAGTAATTACATGGTGAACTACTTTGAATAGAATTGTGAAGATGGCTCTAATTAAAGAAATATCATTGCCCATCATTTCAGTAAGTACAGGTTAGCGCTTTACAAGGCTCAGTAGCACAGACTTTTAGAAAAAAAAAATTCCAAACAACAAATAAAGGATGCACATTTCTATGTGTCTTCAGGAGCACCTGTTGTTTTGGACACCAAAATACTACAAAAACACACGCTTTTGGTCTTTCTCTGATCAGGCTTCCCATGAGGAAATTCAGCCCTGTTCTGTTTTCTCAGCTGATGCACAGCACACATAGAAGGTGTGAAAAAACCTTTGGGATTCGGATTTTGGCACACAGAGAATGAATTGATGACTTCTAATGACACCTTAAAATGCCCATGAGATGGCAAAGATATATGCTGCAGTAGTATGAACATGCATAAAGACTTCTGGTTCTAATAGAAACATTTACTGAACTCAACAGAGTAACAGGATAGGAAGAGGCATGGCTTCCCAATGTCTGGTAAGAATTACAGTATTAGAAGTATAATCAAAGGGGAGCTTGTGGAATTTGTGAAAGAACATAAAGAAAAGAGGGGGATGAGCTTAGTTTTTCACTCAATAGTGTCAGCAGGGAAAAAAAAAAGATGTGATAGAAAAAAAAGTGCAGGGGGAATCAGTGCTGGTTACTTAATTACTTAATTTCCTTTTGAAGTCACCTTATTCTGCTGAGCTTCAGAGACCTGCAGGACCAGTAAAAAATGCCTTCAGAAAAATCTCATTTTTGTGTAAGAAAATAGACAAATTTTAATTTCTAATGGTGCACAACTTTGGGGCTGCAGTTTTTAGAAGCTATTTTTCATGCACCTCTCAATTAAGAAGGGGAGACCACTTTCCTTGGTTTTGGTGGGTTTGTTTTTGTGTGTTCAGTTTAGTTTGGTTTGGTTTACACATCTTTCCACTTCTTGATAATTTTTAATTTATCTATGAAATGTGGAAAGGAAAAAAACAGATCAAAGAGATAAAACTAGCTGAAACAATGCTGGAGAAATCCAGAAGCAATTTGCGGCTCATTAGGAAAGATGTTCACAAATATCAAATAATAACACTGGAAATCCAAAGGCAGTCATGGTATATCAGTGCTGAACTTAGAGCTAAAGAGTTGGTTCTACCAACTCCAGCAGATGGGATCTAATCTCATCAAAACCAATCCACCTTCCCACTTTGCAGCCTATAAAATCCTTCTGAGAAGTCACAGGCTGCTGCTGCTCTTCCACAAGGTTATTTCCAGTGGCTGAAAGGAGCTGTGGGTCAGAGGCTTAAACTCTACATATGAGACTCCATTCACATAGCTGCTCCCGCTACTGAGTGGAGTTCCTAACTTGGTCCTTATTTATGACTAGCTAACTATTATTCATCCCTCTATTAATGGCAATATTGCATGTCCATCAGGTTTATTATTATAATAATTATTATTATTACTATATGCTTATTGATCCTGTTAGAACACCTTTGTTATCCTGCCATCAGTGTTTGCTCTTTCTGGGAATCAATGCTGAGACAAGATTTCTGCTACAACAGACTGAAATTCAGTATGAATCGACTGTGATGGATAACTGTGGCCAGTTAGGTCCAGGGTGACTGCAAGAGGGACCCAATGAAACTCCAGAATGAAGTGAACTGTGAATAGTGCTGGGTAAGCACAGTGATGCTGACAGATGCTACTGGTTACATAGTAACCTGAAGACAATTCAGATCATATCCATCTCTTCTCAGCCATGCTCTGCAGCTGTTCACAAAACATCCTTACATGTCCTGTGTATAGAAACTAGTGAGTGTTGGTGACCAAATAAAAGGTGATCTCACTCTCAGTCCTTGTCATATCAGCACTAAAATCTATGTAACTGAAGTGAGGAACAGTTCAAAGCACAGTGGTCTCTGGGAGCTATACTTGGAGACACAGCCTTGGGAGAGGCTCCTTTCAGTGGTGTCCAGTGATGGGACAATGGGCAGTGAGCACAAAACTAGAGTACAGGAAGTTCCACCACCACCAAAAAATTCTTTGAGTGATGGAGAGGTGGAATAGGCTGCTCAGGGAGGTTGTGGAGCCTCCTTCTCTGGAGACATTCAAAACCTGCCTGGATGTGATTCTCTGTAACCTAGGCAAACCTCTTTTGTCAGAGGATTTGGATTAGATGATCTGTGGAGGTCCCTTCCAACCTTCACCACTCTGTGGTTCTGTGAGAGAGACAGCAATATCCCATAATTATACCACAGCTGCTGCTCTACTTACTAGATGCAGATGGTTAGCAGGCAGCCAAAACTTCTGTCCAGCTTCATGCCTGTCTTCACTGCTTTCCTTCTTTTTCAGTCCCTATGTAAGTACTTTGTACAGCTCCCCCAGGGGACACTTTATCACGGCTGCCACAGAAGCTCCTCCTGAGTCACAGAATCAGGTGGGCACTGTTGTTTTACTTCAATAGGTTTAAAAACTTCAAGTCTTTGAAAGGGGGCAGAAGCTGAAAACATCTTAGCTACAGCTCCAATCTGATTTTCAAGTGTTTGCACCTTTTGTAAGATGGGAGCAATAGCACTGTTACCAGTTCTTTGATGTTTGGGTGGCTGAAGTTTGTCTCAAGCAGAAAGCCTTCCAGTTATATCCATATGCCTAAGAAATCAATGCTGTGAATTCAAATAACACAGACTTTTAGGATAATAAATAATACATCCAGCAACAAACCTGGCCACTAGAAGTCAACAAGGTACAGTAGTTCCTTATATTTGGAGACAAACAGACCAAGCCAAAACCTTAACTCTTCAACCCAGCTCTGTCTAAGCTGAGATGGTAGGAGGTCATTTCCAAACTAACACTCAAAGTATGGTCATGAATAACAGAAGAATCAAACTGTCTCCAGACACCTGTGTAGCTGTTCAAACTTGTAGGCAGTTTAGACTCACTATTGCTGCTCCATGTCTTTCATGAAAAATTAACTAAATTCTTAGCTGCAGGTCCTTGTGTCATCCCTCTCTCCAAGAAACTGTGACTTACATACTGGAAGTAGTGAAATGTATTTTACTCACGTTAAAATTTCAAGAATATGGTCATCTCTGAGCACTGTTTTTGTTAATTGAACCTCTCTGACATGCAGTTCCTTAGGTATCATGTACTAAAAGTTCAAAATAATTCACCCTGACATGAATACATTATTTCTTAAAAATGCCAGGACAAAACAGTCCTGTTCTGAGCTTACTGTCTTGTGTATAGTGATCTAGTTGAGGAAGATCCTCCCTACTGCAGAAGGGGTTGGACTAGATGACCTTTGGAGGTCCCTTCTAACCCAAACCATTCTATGATTCTATGGTTCCTATTTGTGCTTTTGTGATGCCAGGTTGCTTCAGAAAGGATTTGTTTCAAACTCTAAGACATTATTAATTCTAAGATGTTGTAAGAGACATTTCTTGTTAGGGTAAACTACCTGCTCTATAATTCTTAGAAGTTCATCTGATTCTTAAGCTCATCACACATACAGACATGTAAAGTCTACTTCATATTCAGTTTTGCATAAAAATAGAACATTTTGAAGAAGTAGCTACACTCATTTTAATATCCAAACCCTTATTTAATTTGGAGAAGAAATCAAGTTTGCAAAGAAAAACACTAAAAGGTTAAGAAATACCATATTCAAGGTTGTCAGAGTACCTTCTACTTTTTTGGTGCATATAAAGAGATCATATTTTTTTCTCACAAAGTAAACACTTTCTCACTCAGTAAACAAGAAGAAAATGCTTCCTTTAAGAGCATCTATTCTGTGTTTTCTTTTCACTCTCTTTAGAGAATGTGAATCCCTATAGAACTTTCCACTAAATCTTTTTTAATCTGTCTGAATAACACAAGGCAAATATTTTGAATGTACATTTAATTTAAGAACGGTTGCTCTGGTTTAGGCAGTGTTTTTCTATCTGTCACAAAACTCTGGTCTTGTGCTCTTGGTTAGGCATTCCTGTTCCTTATTTCAAGTGGTCTTCTCAAGGTAAGAGAGGAACTGCTGAAGTGGAGGAAGAGCACGGGGATAGTGATGGGAGAGACCTTATGATAGACAGAGATGAAAATGGAGAAGTTTTATCCATAGACTTGTTTCCTGATGAGAACAGTCCCTCAAACCACATCAAATCATGAAACCACCCCTTGGGTGTTTTCTCAGTGATAGCTGACACAGGAAGGAAGCAATAATTATCAGTATTGATGATCCTGTCCTCCAGTTTTCTATCTGGGGCCATTTTTTTTCTAACAACACAGATCAAGTATGCCACACAAAGCTCATAAATATGCAATGTTCTTGGTCCTACCCAAGAACCCAGAATTACTTTCATTCCCTGCAAATATTACATGACTTTTGCCTTGTATATTTTTCTCATAGTTCTCTCACAGCCTATCTAAAAACGCAAGACATTTTTATTTTGTCTTTAGCATGCTGTTGTGCATTTCTTGATGATACAGAGAGGCTAAGGGTAGGCAGAGTATAAATTAAGCAAAATTACTTGCCCTGGTCTGGTGCTGTGAATTAATTAAAAATTTGTGTTTAAAAACCATATCAGCTGTTACAAATGATAATTTCTAACAGACTTGAAACAGGGGAAAAGTTTTGGAAGAACTGAGAGGCTTCAGCCTAGAGTGAAAACAAAAAGGTATTCATTATATATCTGCAGACTTTAAATGAGATCTATTTCCCAGTTCTGTGGCAGGTATAGGACTGAATCTGGGAGCTCTGAATGCCAAATCAGTGCTCAGCCATCCTCACAAAACTTACCTCAGCTTCTCAATTCATACTTCTCAAGGCCAATCAAATTATCAAATCCAATCAGTTATCATGATTTATCATTTCCAAAAAGATTTAAGTTGTTGTATCTTTTAATATTTTTTTCAAACTAGCAAAAAAATTCTGTTAAATTCAGTTCCTGCACCTTCTCATATCACAACTGTTCACAATTCTGTCCATCACAATTCTGGCCATTTCTGTGACTAATTTGAAGTGACCTGATGTTACCTCTTCTCCGAGAGAACTCAGAAAGAAAGAAGTAGGCACCTGGATATTGGGCTCTGGGTCTTACTGGGGATTGCAATCTTTCTACAGTGCATTGTTCTCTTGAATTGCAAGAATTGATTCTGAAGAGACTAGACAGTCATTCATGTTGGGGGTGTGGGTATTTTTTTTTCTTTAACCTCCAAATTTCTATAACAGTCATAACATAAAGGTTTGGAATTCGAACTTCATTTATACTTTGGCTGTAATTCAAGAGAGAAAGGGGGGTTCTATCAGGACAATCAAGGACAATACTTGGTCCAGACTCCCTGCTCTCAAAAACAGTCTTTTGGCAATTATAATTTTTGAGGACCAAGGACACCTGCCATGGCTTTCAATGGGATGCATGTTTCCCAGCAGCTGCAATTCACATCTTCTCATAGAACCACACCTGACATTTTTATTGACATAGACAGGTACCAAATACAGTAAATGGTGGAAAATTTTGTAGGGTGGCAGATGGATTTGCCTAGGATACTGAGCAAAGACAGTACAAAACAGGAGGCTTACATCTAGTCCTTTCACAGTACTACAGTCTTTCAAGTGAAAGTTAACTAAAGTCAGAGAAAGATACCAAAAGACACAAGTACCCATGAAAAAGGGAAAATATGAGAGTCCTCTCTTTCCAAGCCTGCTTCTCCCTCTACCTGGCAGGTGGGTGAGGAGTGCAGTGACATCAGGGGTAAAAGGGAACTCCATCAACATACTTCATACTTCTCATGCTCAGGTGTCAGAGTGCTGCTCCAGTTTTCTACACCACAAAGAATGTATTTCCTAAACTGCAACAACATCCAAATAAATGAAGACAGACTCTGGAACACACTGAATCTTTTACTGGTCCACATACATTTCAATTGTGTCCATGGATATTTCAATTGTAAAAGTCATATAAGCTTTTTTCTTTTTTTTTCTTTTTTTTTAAATTCTACTAATTAAAAAGAGTATTGGGGAAGAGAACAAATTTAATAATGAATTTTTAAAAGCTGTAAAAGAACAGAGTACTTTGAATGATAAAAAGTGCACTTTGCAAGTGCAGGGAAGAATTACATGAGCAGTGCTTTGCCTTTTGAGATTGTGAGTGAGGCTAATAAAGGGCAGCCTCATTTGTCAGGAAACAGCAGCAAATCGATTACATGAGATCACTCAAACTGCTGCTCCTCTGCTGAATGTAGGACCAGGCAGCTGGCAGTTCATGATCTGAGCCTCGCTTACTGGCACAATTTGCAAGGCTCATTTCCCCAAGCCTGGGAAATCCCTTCCACAAACGCACATCCGGGATGCAGCCTCTGCTTCCCTCTTCATGAAAGTCCTCTCACACATCAGACCTGCTATGTATCACACTGTGGGAGAGGGCACAGCTTGTGCAACCTTCTGGTTTTGATAAAAGGCTTCAAGGGTGACCTTGGTTGTAACTCCACCTAACCCCTCTCTCCAGGGATGCAAACTACCACTGCAATGCATATGAAACTCTTGCAAGAAGCAAGTCAGTGCAACCTGGGTATGAAACAGAGCCACTGAGATGACTGTAAACATGAGCAGATGTTGCATGCAGGTGAGTCTGTATCCTTGAGAAGCCAAAATGGAGCATTGCTGATATTAAGAAAGTGTACTAATCTAGCCTTCAAACAAGACAAATGCACTGGCAGGTCTCCATCTGTCCTGCTGAACCTCACAATACTGCCTAGATAATAATTCCATGTTTAACTTACAGATGGATGTAGCATGATTTCACAAATTAAAATAAAAAAACAACAACAAAAACCAACCAAACAAACAACAAACCCACACCAAAAACCTGCAGCAGCAGAACTATTCATATAGGACTAGAGTTTTCAACAAAATCACTCGCGTGCTTGCCTGCATCCACGACTCATTCCCATTTCCACTCATGTAGCTGGACAGCTTTGTGGTGAGCAACTCAGCAAAGGAAAACCTGCTGTTGTGCAGTACAGGAATTGTATACATGGAAATGACTTGTGTGGTATTGCAAATGCTGCGGTCAGACAGGCTTGAGATTCAAGATACAGGACAGAGATTAAAGCAAGGTTACTTGTGTTCAGCACTTTCTACTAGACCTCGAAGGAGGTCACTGTCCTATTTGTATTCTTCAATGCTCCAGCAGCTTTTACCTGTAAGCTTGGATGTGTACACCACATGTTTTGAATGCAAGAACTTTGAAGGGGTTGCCTGTTGGTATGTGTATGACACTCGTGCTGGAGACAATTTGGATTGGGAACTACACCCCACGACAGATTACAAAGAATAATATATTAATGAATACATTATTTTCAATCCCTGAAAAATTAGCACTGTATCCCATGTGGAGAAATATACTCTAGAATATCCACTCTTTCTCACTGATTAGATTATTACTTTGGATGGAAAAGTTTCCTGGTTGTTGAGGTTTCCCAACGATTAGTAGTTTCCAAGTGCATAGTGTTTCTTGTAACTGTGCTGGGGAGTACTATTTGGAAAGTGTGGGCTTTTCTTGATTCTGCTGTTTTCTTGCTTTCTTTTTTTTTTTCTTTTTTTCCCACATAGAATAAAACAACTTATCAGACACAAAATCAATGCCTAAAAAGGTCATCCTGACATGAGTTGATTGTGCTATTTATAAAATATTTTTGAAATATTTTGTATTTCTTATGCTTTTCCATATCCCTCTTCTTCTTCCTGTGTTTAACATTTTCAGAAATGACCAAGTTTCATATTTAATAGTCTTCTGCAGGCAAAAAGAAGTAATATCTATACTTATTTGAGTTTCAGAAGTTGCAAAGCTTGAGTAAACTGCATAAAGATGCAGATTATAAATTCAGATTGCTTTTTTTTTCTCTTGCTCTAACATTTTGCTGCAGATCATTATAGCTTTGTTAGGTAAGGAGTGTCACTGAAATTGCAAACTTCTCAAGCTTTCTAAATTTAGGTTCTCACAGCAGACACCCTCCATAAATCTAACACTGTAAAGGAGACCTCATCCCCAGGTATTACTCCTAAGCATTCTGTTACAAATAAATATTTATTTGTATGAATGCTATGGTTAAGCACTGACCAAACCCATAGGAATAAAATAAGAGGTTGCAGAATGTTGGTATTTTGTGTACCATCACTGGCAGCTTTATCCTATGGCCTGTCTTTTAAACTTTCCTCCACTGTTTTTCACTTAGATATATTTGACAACACAGAGCATTTTCAGACAAGATCTTCACACATGTCACTGATATCCCTTTCAAATTTTATCTCTGGTATCAGAGTCCTTACAAAAGGTGACCACCTCTGTGAAAACCTTTTTTAAACAGCAAGACATTCTGGCCAAGTTCTCTGAGTAATTCAAAATGCTTCCATCATTGTTTGGGTGACAGCAAGAACTCTAATCATTCACAGGGCCATACAGTTTCTATGACCACACTGTGCAATGCAAACAAGGCAGAAAACATTTCCCACAGTGCTGTTTTTGTTGTTTTTAAATCCTGCAATGCCCTCTGAAACATGAACAGATTTTTGTTAACAAATAATTTTACCACAAGCCTTGACTCAGAGAATAGGGCTGCACTTAGCATTGATCGAGTTGTCAAAGCAGACTTTTTGTCTTCATCAGCCTCATTGTGAGTGAAGTTCATTTAATGCTTTGCTAATCAGAGGTGGTCATGTTTACAAACTATTGTAAACATGTTCCTAAGCACATCAGACCTCAAAGAACGTTCTTAATGAATCTACAATAAAAATAGGTCCAATACTCCTCAAAAGTAAATGCATTTGTAACTCAGGCTGCTTGAAGCATGGGCAGAACTTTCTTAGAAAGACAGTTCCATACACACTAAAAATGGAAATGTATCAATTCAGCCCAAATATTTTAACAGTTTCAATTAAGATTGCAGGCACATTAGCTTCTGAGAATCATCATAGTGCAAATATTCACCCTCTCTTCTCAGAAATGTATTAAAAGCCACAGAGCCTTTAAAATGTTTACTTTTCTTCTTTATTTCCTTGAGCCATCTGTGAGCCTCCATGCAAAGCATCAAAAAGCTCTCTTTCCCCATCCATTCCTTCCTCCCTTACATAACTGCACTTGTACGACGAAACTTGCTGGGGTGATCCTGTTGCAGAAACACTCAGCATTAAAAGAAGAGGGAAAAAAAGATCAGATAATAAAAGGTCAGAGCACTGAGAGAGCAGAAGCAGTAGCAGCAATGAAAAGAAATTGTAAAAGATGCAATCACCTTACCATTCATTTTGGCTTCCTGCTGCCCTTAGTGCTTTCTTGAGTGGACAGCAGTTAAGTGACAGCTTTCCTGTCTTTTAAGTGCCTTTGGCTGCAGACACAGGCATTTTTACAAGTGCTGCACATTTAACCTTCTTCAGAAAACTACCTCTGTAGGAAATAAGTATAACTGAAAAGCAGTTGAGGTTTCCAGAGTCTTGTGATGTCCCCTGTGGGAAACTGCAGGGCCAGGTCATGGTGGAGAACAAAAATGCACACCACCCTGGATGGGCTTGGTATTGTAAACCTATCAAGAGAGGGGTACAAGACCCCACTGTCACTGAACAGTATGCATGCAACACCTCTGCCAAAGATGGTGAAAAATCCAAGTGGTCCTGCTTGCTTGCATGATTTGGGCAGGACCTCATAAGTTTAATTAATCACTGGGGAAAGTTGAACAACGCTGCTCTGATTATAAAGTAATGGGTCCATCAGGCACAATTAGAGCCCAGTTGAAACACTGTAGTTTGCTTGAAAACTATTCAGGTAAACAATTCTGGGTCCTGGATGGGTGTCCTTTCCTAATTAATCCATAGAGAGCTGAAGTATTAGCTTTTCCTCAACAAGGCATTTCCTAATATGTGATAGTACTTTGCTCATGCTTCAAGCCTTGCTGATAATTAAAGGCAGATTTCCTTATAGGCATCCATTCCATCACCATAGCATCCTCTTAGAAATGCTTCTCCCTGTGGCATGCCAAACTGCTGTGCTGTTACATCATTCCCAAAGGTGCCACAAGTGACATGATGTAAGAAACAGCATCAGGGAGAAAGAAGTGCTCTCAGTGACATAATGTTCCAGAAAGCATTTCTTCAGTGACAAGAGATTTTACAGGAAAGGTTGCCCAGCTACCCAGTTGAAGGGGGAAAGCTTGGTGACACCAAATAACATTCAAGTTCTGTGAATTGTAACTGCTAGCAAGTATCCAGAAAAAGACAGGAATATCTGTTTGTTTAGAAATTCAGTATTGCAAATAGATTAATGACTATCTCTAATCTAGCATCAATATTTAGATGTCTGATTTTGACTTTTGAATACAAAAGAGGTCTGACTAGTTCTGTTAATAGTATTTAACTTGGTGGTGGGGTGGAAAGTGCACTTGAATCTAGTCCTACAGAATACATGGCAGAACAACCATGTGAAACACACAACCAGATCAGCCTCACTGGAATAAGTTGGTTTTAGTGCATTTATTAAAGTAATGGTGCCCACTGCTCTCATTTTCTCTTTTCAGTTTTCACATGTCAATCTGAACATTTACTCCAAGGTGAGCAAATTTTAACTTGCATTTTCCACGTATGGAAGTTGATGCCTCAGAAGCATGTCTCTTCAAACTCCCAGAGCAGGTCAGTTATGGAAACGTCAAAATTAGTCAATTCAAGCAAGTCATGACTCCTTTCAGCAAGAGCCAGTCATAAATGGTGCTGCTCTCCTCATCCACACATCAGCATAATGTGTGTTTCTCTAATGGTGTCCTGAAGTTAAACTTCTTGGGCAGCTCAGAGGATGCTGAGACTTACCACCAGCTGGTGGTAAGAAGTTTATCCATGTCACATAATATAACTGCTTAATTTCCAGCCATTGTTAAATCTATTCACCCTACAGATGTGCTGCCTTCTAAAAGCACCATTACATAGCTGAGTACACACTTCTGTTACTGAGAGTCACAAGGAATTTGTATGGCTATGTTGAGACTGTGAGGAAAAGGGAAGGGAAGGTTTTACCTTAGGTCGAGGTGCATTTCAAAGGATTACATCCTTGATGTGAAGAACCACTTAACTCAGGTTTCATAGCTAAGAGAACACCTCAAAAACTAATTGAGCACTCCATTCAAAGAAGGCACTGTATGTGGAAAGCATCTCATCTGAATCTCAAACCATAGCTATAACAGCTGTGTGGCTTACCCTTTTTGTTAGATTGGTGAGTATTCCAAGGGAGGGTTTGTTAAAAATGAAATTTTTCTCCACCTTAATGTAATAAGATCCTGACATGCAACAGTACTTGCATGGAAAATAATCTGATGAGCCAGATGGCCATTTCCTGTCTGATGGTGACAGGAGTCTCCGTGACAAGTATCTGTATATCTCCAATTGAATGAGAAGGTGGTCCTCAAACAGCTGTTATGCACATTTCCTTTAACCCAGCTGGCTGTGATTTTACAAAACCACCCCAGCAGAACCACTTCCCATTTCCAAATGAAATGCTATTATACATGACCACTTCTGAAGGATGACTTTCTGCTTATTTAGAAATGTACAACTTGATTGCTTCTGAAGAAGGAGTGGCCCAACAAAGTCTTTGGTTCCTTCCATGTGGGCAGTGAACACAACAGGTTTAGATATACAACTAAAAGCAGAGACAGCAGCAGTTTCATTGGAGAAAATCTCAAGACCTGACTGAAATTCACAGCTACAGGGTCCATGTACCAATTGGTTGAAGGCTTCATTGTGAAGGTTCATCCAGTTATCCAGTTCCAAGGATGTCCATTGTCTCCAGCCAGACCATTGTCTCATGTCTGTTGACAGCTGGCTGTGCTCTCCCAGTCACCCTGGCACCACCCTGAAACCCCACATTTATAGCTAATGAATGAACTTGAGTTTTGTACTTCTAACTTACCTATAACTTGAAGCCCCTTATCTCTTGTCACAATCTTAACCTAAACCAAAGCAAATCAAGAAATTATTTCACTGCCACATTTCCAAACACTGTTACTAGGGTTACAACTTGGTGTGGTGGGTTTGGTTATGCTTTGCTGTGGCTTAATATTTTACACCCCTGTTAAACCTTTCCCAACTTTCCCAGCATTAAGAGTAGTCTGAGGCTAGCCTGGACTGTAGTGACTGTCTCATCTGCCAAGGGATAAAGAACTTCCAGATAGTACTTGATTCCTTTCAGGTTCACCCCAACAGGTCAAGATTTCCTTGAGCCACTGGAGAGACCTCTCTCACACTTAAAAATGTGTAATTCTGGGCTGGTAAAGGTGAAAATACAGAGACATCTCTCTCTCTCCTTTGTTCAATATAGTATTTGTTGAAAGCATCAAAACACTGAAATGAGGATATGAAACTTATGTTGCACTTACCTCAATGGTTCAGTTAATAAAACCTATACTTCTGGTTTGTCAAGACTGGACCCTGTTCACAGGATGCCCCAACACCTCACATATTCCTGTTTGTACAGATGGAGTGCCTCTAGTTTCTGAACCTACAAAAGCACTGTTCCTCTTTGTGCCTCAGAAACAGCAATTTAGGATATAGAAGCAATTTTCCCCCCCTAATTAAATAGAGATGCAAACCATTGTAGCACTTTTTCACTATGATAGCTCACTAACATTCAGTTCAGTAGGCCTTTTATAATCCCAGAAAGTTACACACTGCATTCAGATTAATAATGACATCAGAGCTATGAATTTATGGGCTCCTACTGGATTCCTTAAACCATTTGGCTGTGTCACTGAAGTACAGTATAATTTCCTGCTGCTCTCCTTCAGCAGCACTTTAGATTGCCATGTACAGTGTAGCTTTCAACAGTGATCAAGTGGAAACTGAATTTTCTCTGATTGATTATAATCAATGGCAAATTACAGAATCTTAGATTCTCATTGACATACATATTCAGTTCTTCAATCCTGCAAGTTCCTCCTTAATCAGAGCAAGCTATGGATGTTGGGCTGAAAGTGACAAAACTGGGATTACTGCAGCTATTTTGTAAACTACATTTACAAAATTTAAGCTGGTGTGCTCAGTCCAGCTACTGCTGAATCCTGCTAGGCAATTTCAGAAGAAAGGACTGTAACCTGACAGATAGAGCTAAGCCCTGATGGCTCAAGGGCCTATCATTCAAGTAAAGGAGCAGGCTGCTTCTTCTAAAGTAAGAGGACTTTTGGTGTAAGGGCTGCTAATCTAGCAGACTGCACCAAATGCAGACAAAAATAATCTCTTGAAAGAAGAAAAAAATCCTCTTTGCAAACTCTTAAGGTTCTCAATAAAGGCTGTATTCTCTCTTTTGTGTGTGTCTGTGCCTAGAATTCTATGCAGCAGCATTGGCTGTACTCTGCTGTGGTATCTGATAATAAGGCAAACCAGGGAACATTTTTCAACAGCATTTCACCCTCCCTCTCCCTGAAGCTCTCTCATGCATCGTGCTCTCCTGAGTTTTAAGCCAGAAATTAGGTTCTGAGAAGAGTAAGACTGAGATAAAATCATCTGAGTATCACAAACATCCCCATACTGTGTTCTCTGCATGTGAAAATAAAAATCACTCCTCCTGCTTAGCCTCCCCCTGTTTTTTACATGGAGTCTGATGATATCTGAGAGACAAAACCCTTTATTTTTTATTAGCAAGATGTCTTAGCCTCCTCCAGGTGAATCTACTTTCCCTAGAGCCACCAGAAGTGGTCTTGAGAATCTCCTGTCTCCAGACCTGCTTTGGGTGACCCATTCTTGCAATCCCTCACATCCTCAAGATGCTTGTCCCCAGTGTCAGGCAGCATGCTATTGATACATCCTGTGTGTTAATGTGTTATTCATACTTCTCTGAGTTCATCAGTGTCTCAGTTTGTTATTCTTGCTGTTCCTCAGTATAATAGAGCTTAGTGAGGCAATTTGTGCTCAGCTTCTGCAGCGCGTGCAAGTCAACATGTTCTATGCAAAAATATTACAGAAAAAATAGCAACTACATCTGATCATCTTTCCTCCTGAGATTCAAAGCACAATAACATTCTTTCTAACTGTACTCAACTGTGGGGGTTTTGTTGGTGGTGCTTTTTGTTGTTTCTTTTTTTTTTTTTTATAATACTTCTACTGTGGAGTTGCTCAGATGCTCCCTTCGAAGGAGCACTTTCACCTCCTCACATTGGTTTTAGCTCCTGATGGAGACTCTCTTGTGATCATGTCTCATTGGTGTAAATAAGGAATAATGCCTCTAATGTCACCACAGTCACAGTGGAGTCAGAAAGGAGAGAGGAGTCAAGCCCTCAGTGTTGCATAATATGCAAAGTGGCTTTTATCCCAGTGCTGCCTGCTAGTGCACTGACAGAGCTTTGCACTGAATTGACTTTTCACAGGTGAGAAGGGAGATTTCTGTGCCAGTATAGCCTACAGGAAAAATATAACCTTATGTTGAGAATTGATTTAAAGTATTAAAGGACTATAATGAAGTATTTTCTAAGGCAGGTTGTCCTAGCACAAGTGAAGTCAAACACTCCAATTTTGTTAGATTTCAGTGCACAGGAGGAACAGAATTTTTCTCCTGCTATATTGTCTGTTGAGCTCAGTCTGCATTCATCCTCTCATGCATGCATGAGATCAAGTATCACGAGACATGAACAGAATAAGATCAGATATTGCAAGTTCTTCAGCCTCTGTCTTCTGCTATGTAGCACCTCAGGCACCAAAAAATGTGCATCAAAATGTATTACTTAGAAATATTTTCACTTTGGGCTTCACGTACCAGGGAATGAACAAATATTTAAAACAATATAATTGGCAAACATCTGCCTGCATTATCCATGACAAATAGATCTTCCAGATTCTGCAAGCTACACCCTGTGAAAATATAATATAAATTCTTATTTTTAGACCAACATGCTTTGAATTCTACAGAAAACAAAAATCTGTATAAATTAACAGTTCCACTCAAGGAATTGCAAGAACATATCTGGTTAACTAAGTGACTAAAACCACACTATGTTTATCTCATAATGAATACAACATATTCTCTGTTTATACTGCTTTAGTGTATAATGAGTGCAATGGATTTAGATGTTACAGTCCCTCAAATTTTCATAAATTGCAGCAGAGAGGAACTGCATACAGTACACCTGCTCTGCATCCACTGTTCCTTGACACCATTCAGGGTCTAAGTAAGCATTATGATGTGGCACCTCCATGCAATTCTCCGTGTCACAAAGCTCTCTGATGAATGTAGCTAGGTTTGATTTTTAGGGTCTTGCTTCTTTCCAGGTTTGCCATGCTGCAACTCAATTGCATAGATGGTCTAATGGGAATTCTTTCTGTTTGTTGCAAAATGAAGTGGCTGATATTTTTCCTTGCACTTTTGTATCTCAGTCTTATAAGGCTGTACTTTCTCTGAGGTCATCTTCACTGCAGAAGCATCTAGATATACTCTAGACAGGGAATAATCACAGAATAATCATCTGCTTGATATCAGTACTCTGTATTCTTCTTTAAACTTCTTTTCAGAGCAAATAAGTTTCTCTGTACATGAGGCTTGATCAACATTTTAATAAAAAGAGCCTGACTTCAATGCTATAGTCAGGATTCCTCACAGTATTACTGTGTTTCAGAGGGTCATAGAAGCTTTTTCAGGTCTGCACTTGCAAGCCAGCTGCACTATGTTGAAAGCAAATGTTCATGTGCTAACCTTAACTTGTATTTAAAATATGTACATGAGAAATGGATTTAAGACTACAGAGGTGAAGTGTGAACATCTGCATGTAAACCAGAGGAGTAAAATCAAATTTGAATTCTTTCAGTCTAGCCATCAGAAATGGTTATCTTGGGATTTTTGAGGACATGATAATCCTTGCCTGTCTGTCTGTTTCACACTGTTGTGACAGAAGAGTACGTTCAGAATGAAAACTGCACTGTTCTCCCTGACATCTTCTTTGAGAATATGAAATCCTGCAGGAAATATGCATCCAAAATCTGTTTGAGAGCTTCTTCTGCTCTCCCTGCTCTCCCTTGTTTCCAGGGGCTAACAGTTTCACAAGCTCAGGAAAGTTTTTCAGTCTGTACCCTATCACCTGGAAAGATGTTTGTGAGTCTTCAAATGCTGTAGGAATGATGAGTAACACGGTGCAGTTGTTGTTGTGATGACCATATGGACTTCACCGAGGGCTTCACCTCGTTAAGTTATTCTGAGAAAGAAACTCATCATGATATTTCAGTACTAAGCACAAAAGGAAGGGAAACGTGCATGATTTGATTAATAGGTACAAAGATAAATAGGATTTCCATCAAAAACATAGCATCCACACATAAAAGGCAGAAGTTTGCTGCTTCTATGATTTACCCAGCGCTATGAAGAATTTGGATCAGGACCCACTGCAGATTATTGTGTCATCATATGCAGTATTTCACAGCAATGAGGTGTATCTGCTCCTGTGAACAGAGTGAAATCCAGCAGAAATGTATTCTTGCAAACAATGTTTCTGGACTTTGAAGACTCATTAGAAAAAAAGAAAGTGAAATTTCCTATTAAAGACATATTCTACTACCTGAGGGGAGGTTGTAGCCAGGAGGGGTTTGGTCTCTTCTCCCAGGCAACCAGCACCAGAACAAGNAAGGTCTCTTCCAACCTTCTTGATTCTATGATTCTATGATTCTCACTTTTTTGATGAAGTGCAGATGGAACCACATGATAAGGAAAGACAAAAATCTGAGTCTAAAAAAAAAATTTCATATTAATTGTACCATGAGGACGGAAACAAAGCTGGTAACAGGGCTGGAAGGCATTTTCTATGGGGAGAAGCTGAGGGCTCTGGGTGTGTCTAGTTTGGAGAAAAGGAGGCTGATGGGCAAACTCTCTGCAGCTTCCTCAGGAGAAGAAGAGGAAGGTGTTGAGCTCTTCTTCCTGTGATCCAGTGATAGGACACATAGGAATGCTCTAGGGGAGGTTCAGATTTGACAACAGGAGACATTTCTTTACTGAGAGGGTGGTCAAACACTGAAACAGACTTCCCAGAGAGGTGGGCAATGTTTTATGCCTGTCAGTGTTCAAGTGTCGCTAAAAAAATGCTTTAACTTCTGGTTAGCCCTGAAGTGGTTGGGGAGTGGGACTGGGTGATTGGTGTGGGTTTCTTTCAGATGAAATATTCTATTCAAGTCTAATCTAGTTTATATAGACTTGCTATTGCTCTCAGTTTTTATATTTTGTGAATTACACATTTCTCCTTTCACATACAGAATCACAGAATCATAGCATGATTTAAGTTGGAAGGGACCTTAAAGACCATCTAGTTATAACCTTCCTGCCATGGACAGGGACATCTTTTATTAGATCCACTCCATGATCTTGCCAGACATAGAAGTGAGACTGACTGGCCTGGAGTTCCCAGATGTTCTTTTTTTTTTCCCATTTGAAAAAGTGGAGATTATGTGTCTCCTTCTTCAGTCAGCAGGATCTTGACTGCACTGCCGTGACTTCTCAAACATAACGGAAAGTGGCTTAGCCACTTCATTTGCCCGTTCTCTCAGGACCTGTGGATGCACCTTATTAGGTCTCATGGACTTGTGCTCCTTCAGGTTCCTTAGATGGTCTTGAACCTGACCATCTTCCACAGTGAGTGGTTCTTCATTCTCTCACTCTGGGACTTTGCCTTCTGGAACTTGGATGATATGGTTGGAGCACTTGCCAGTAAAGACTGAGGCAAAAAACATATTGAGTACCTCAGCTCCAGTATCTCCTCTGAGTGACTGATCTTTGCTCTTCAGACTGCAGAGGGGTGAAGTGGATCCTGCAAGAGCACCTCAAGCTTTGAGGGAAGTATCATTCTCTTGCAGGTCCCTGACATTTCAAGCTTCCATTCTTCTGCATGTACACCTGTACACCATGATCCCCCCCTGCCACAGAATGCACCTGCTGATCACCTTGATGAGTGATTTTTACTTCAGTTAATTCCCACTACGACTTTGATTCCTCACAAAGGTAAAAACAAATGACAGATACGAGCTCTGATGCCAGCTGGCCATTGAAACAAGAAACGGAAATTTAACAGTAAAGCAAAAGACAAAGAGTGATGGATAGCAGGGTATTTCACTTACTATGTGCACTGAAATAAAACTGGATGTTCCAGATGGTGTAGATGGTATGGACATGTGGAAGGTGTCCAGAGGAGGGCCATCAGGATGATCAGAGGGCTGGAGCACCTCTCCNTGGCCAGCCTGATATAGTGTGAGGTGTCCCTGCCCACGGCAGGGGGGTTGGAACTGGATGATCCTTGTGGACCCTTCCAACCCTGACTGATTCTATGATTCTATGAATTAAACAAAGCTCTTGTACAGAGACTGGTAGTGAGACTTTCTCAGAGTTCCTGAAGCAGGTTGAACCTTTGTGTTATGGACAAACTGGTCAACCATATGTCCATGAAATGCAGGTGCATGAGGTGCAGATGCAGCAGGTTATGTTAATCCTGTAAGTGTTGCACTGTCTGGGATCACTTTTGCAACCACTGCCAGAGTCCCCACTGACTGGTTTTCTGCTGCATGCATCCCATGAATTTCTACCTGAAAGATTTTAGTAAGTAACTTGCTCTGCTGGGAAGTATAGCTACCCAGAACTAGATCACAGGGATTTTTTTTTTATCTGGAAAGAAACATCATTAACTAATTATACCTCAAAACACGAAATATAACCTGTAAGACTTTAAACACTGGATTGGAATGGAGGTAAAAAAAATAAAATAAAATCCAAGATACAGTGGTATTTTCATCATGAAATCAATTTTCCCAAATGGGCTGTCATTTTCAAAGCACAATGAAAGATTTCAAGATGAAATACCATGCTTGGCTGTTTTCTGATTAACAAAAATGTTTTCTCTTTGTTTTTATTCTGGCAAAACCCCCAAATCTTTTGGTTATTGTTGTTTTATGCCAGCCATTGTGTTTGTCTTTACAAAATTTGTGGTTTAAAAGAAAATAAAAGCTGCATTGCTATAATCATAGTAGTCTAAAAAATTCAATCAGAAGATAATTATAATAATAAAAACTCTTTCAGACTCAGTGAGTAACAACTGCTAGAAAAAATAAGGGTGTCTTTTCTCTCTTTCAGATGAGTAATATGGTTTGGAAAGGTTGTACTATCTGTCTTTATTCAAGTCACAGGATGAGAATGAATTCAGTTTAACATAATTGACAGGCATCCTTCGGAAAGAAAGAAAAGAAATGAGATTTGTTCTTGGTCAGCCTGAATTCCTTACATCTAATGAGAATGTGAACACATGTGAGCTGTGCTCTTTTATTATGTTGCAAATTATTCTTATTCTTAACTTACAACACAGTCCTGCTGTGGTGAAGAACAAAATTTTATTTTGACTGAAGTGTGATGAAAAATGATAATTTTCATTTTGGCAAAATATCAATGAAATGAGAGTACAATGAAATTTTGACAGTATCCAGACTTGATGTGAGTACTCCATAAGGTCTTCTAATGAGTCTGATTCCTGTGCATGAGGCATTCATAGATGCTGAAGATGTGAGAGAAAAGATAATCTGGCACAGAATCTTACAAGACAGGGCCAAGAACAGGCACAGTTGTTTCACAGTGTAATGTTCTTAGAAGTTTCCATACCAACATATGAAGAAAATGCCTTGACCTTCAGAGCTAATGAAGTCTTGTGCCTAGCAAAATGTTTCCTTTCCTCCGAATTTTCATATGCATTGCTTGACATGTAGGAAAAAAGTGCACATAGTCTGAATACTCTTTCTTTACTGAAGGCTTTCTCAGGATCCTTTTCCTCTTGTAGGCTTGTTGGTACAAAATTAAGAGGAAGTAACTAGCTTCTAACATACACCCATTTGCTAAATTTGACTCAACCTGAGGAGTTTAATCAAGTTGGTAGGAGATCAATTCATAGTCATAGAGCACAGCCACTCTAACCTTCTTCATTTAGGAAGTGAGTGTGCAACTTGACCAAACTACAGAAGACAGCAAATGTCTTTGGTAATGGTGCTCAGTAAGACAACCCTGAAGAACTGGTCAAAGAACAAGAAGATTGCTGCAAGCTTCAGAGCATTACTTCCTCTAGAAATCTGTCATGAGAAGTATGGAGGACTTTGAAGGAGGATAATGAGATTGTAGGATGATTCTAGTTTGAATAGAGGGGCAAACAAAATCAACCAGATAATGATGATGAGTTAAAATGACTTAGGTCAACCTTAGATATCAGCAAGTAGACCCTAAATTTAGGCTATTTTTGGTGAGTTTTTCAATTCACATTTCATATAATCTGAGAAACAAGCACTGCTGTTACAAATTTTCTCACTGCTGACTTTTAATGATGGCTGCTCTTCTTAGGTGAATCAAAAAATCTTTCAAAAACCCTACCAGGAAAGGAAACATTTGGATGGTTTCTATGTGAAATATAAAAAATATATAGGCTTTTTCTTGTCCAAACCTTTGTGTCAGTCATCACATATCTGCAGCAGATACTTAAAGATCCTTTTACATTTTAATTTGCAAAATATTGCAGAACAGGCACAAGTAACTTCAAGCATTGGCAGAATTTTCTGCATTGTTCAACCTCTAACCTTAATATACAAGATGCCTTGATGACATGATTCTGAAAAATAACTAGGAATTTATGGCTCCTAGGAATCCCAAAAGATTGCAGTAGATATTCAAGGCCTCAGAGACAGCCAGAAACAGAATTCCGTAAGAATAAAAGAAAGAGTAAGAAAAGAATTAAGGAGAAATATAAGGGAAAAAAAAAAAAAAAGAATAAGCATAAGAACAAGAAAGAAGGCAATAATTTTTTCACCATTTTTTACTTTTTCTAGATGGGAATTAGTCAGAAGTCAGTATTTCTGTTTAAGATATCAGAAAGTCTTTGATCAGTGCAATGAAATTAAAGGGCAAAAGAACAGCTGATAAGTGATAAATATTATTTCATCTAGTATTATGTAAGTTGTAGAAAACTATTTCCAGGGAAAGGCTACACTGAACTTTTTTATGTAATGGGTGTATATTTCTCTCTGTAGGGGAGGCACATGGCAACAGATGATTTTGTTCTAATCACAATACTTTCTCTTCATTCTTGCTTGCAGTTTTCCTTTGCTGCTTTAATGCTTTCCAATCATCCAGTCCCCAGTAGTACAACAGATGGATTCCAGACATGTCCAGACATGTTACACAGCTGAAGATAAAGACTGCTCTGCTGCATTTTTTTAGTCCAAAGTTGTTTTATCATTCACTGTACTATGAAAAGGATCAGTCCCTCTGTGTTAGAAACACTTTATTTTATAGCAGAGCTTTAAAAAATAAAGTTTAAAAAAAAAAAAGTCTTTGCAACCTTAAAACATGTATTGCTTACTGCTAGCCAGAGGGAGGAGGAAGGACTAATTTCAGAAGTTGTTTGCTAAAAGGCATGAACTCAGAAACAGTCAGCCCTGATAACTCACTCATGTTTTCCACTGAATAAAATATTGTGGCATTTTTGTGGTTTAAATGAGAGCTGCTGAGATCTGCTCACAGGCAATTCAAACTCGAGTGAGCAAGTCACTGTAGGCTGGCATGAATTCATACCAGCATCTTCCTCTGTCAATTACCCTGTCAGGCCATCCTCCAGTTCACTCTGTGGGTGTGGAGATGGAAAAAGCAGCACAGTCAAAAGGTGTGTGGGTCTTCCAACCCCTGAAGGGCTCTCCAAAAGGTCTTGGTCATGGCAAAGACTGGCTAGAGTCAATTGCACTCTGTCTTCCTTCTGTCCCTGTTCAAGGGTGCAATTTCAAAACATCAGAGGTGACCACTGTTCTAGGCACTTGCCCATACTTTCCCTCACACCCTGCCACTCATAACTATCCAGCCTCAGGACAGATCTCTGGGTAGTACTCTTGGAAAAGATTTGTATAACCCAAGACAAGATCTAGGCATATTTAGGAGACACAGCAACAACAGCATGCTGGGTTGGGTGTTTTCCCCTGTCCCACCCATTGATTGGGTGAGATTACTAATCAGTGCTAAACACCATCTCAGTGATAATGATTGCTAATAAATGACAAACACCAGCTCAATGCAGTGACCAGTGGAATAATCGTACTTTGACAGTACCCAGCACAGCAACCTGAGGTGATAAACATCGCCACAGGGAGAACACTGACTACATGAGGATGTACACAGCACAACCATGAAAGCAAATGTCCCAACACAGTGAACATACATGATTCAGTTACTAGAGAAAATGTGTATGGAAAAGTTATTTTAACAGGCTTTAATCGAATTTCTTGTTATCTCAACCCCTCATGCCCAACACTGGGCACCAAAAAATGATTGTCAGGGTTCATACCCTGCTGGCAGCCACTCACACAACTGCCCCTTCCCACTCCCAGTGGGATGGGATGGAGAACTGGGAGGAGAAAAACAGCAAAGCCCTATAAACTGAGAAAAAGAGATGTGAATAGAATGCTACAAAGAGAGACCACTATCCACCTGGCCCTGGCTCCCATTGCCAAGTTGTCCAGTCACAGTCACAAGATCAAAGCCCCTCCCTTGCCCTGGCCAGCAGGCACGATGTCAGCATGGCACCTATTGGATGGTTTAGCTGCCTGTCTTGGCTATGTCACCTCCCAGCTTCTTGTGAAGGGAAAAAAAACCCAACAACCACCAACAAACAGAAAACCTAACCCTGTGTAGTCCAACCCCAGGCAGTTCCTCACAGCCAGGGAGCAATGAGTCAAGACACAGCCATGCACTCAACTCACCTTTCACTGTGGAAGCAATATTATCTGGCCAACTCTGTCTGTTGAAGAGGGCTACATACAAAAACATAAAGGAAAATTGCACCTTGGGTTGATACAAGACATCTGCACACCATAGTCCATCCATGCTACTGGGGTTTGCTGATGTGCCCACATACCTCCATTTGTCCTGGGATCCTCAGCATCAACCTTTTCTTCTGCTCTCATATGTATTTTAGCAGGAACAGGAGATGGGGAAAAGATTTGGGACAAAGGACTGAGATAATGTTGCAAGAGTAAGAAAGATCTAGGGGGATTAAAACAAAATAGGGAAGAGGAATGGAGTACCTTTCAGGAAAGGGGAAATAAAGGTAAATGTACTCAGAAGGAATACTGCAGAAAGGCAGAAAGAAAATACAATACAATAGCTTTTGAAACTAACTGAGGTAGAAGAGAAGTTTTAAGGGAGCAAAGGGGAAATTGGCTGAGGTTGAGATAAGACTTATCAGAAAGAAAAGCATGTAGGAAAGAACACATAGGACAGAAGAGCAATAGGCAGAGAAAAAATGGGGCAGGATGATGTGGCAGAATGAAAAAAGAAGAAAACAAAATGATAGAAAATGCTGGAAAAATAGAAAAGGAGCAAACGACCAGAAGCAGAGTGGAGCAAGTATGTACAAATGAAAAAAAGAAATCAAATGGGAGACAGGCAAAGGGTGAAAAGAAATGGGGCAGCTAAAACAAATAATTTTGATATGAAGTAAACTTTATTTTATTTACTTAGACTCCAGGTTTTAATTATTCTTTGATACTATTCATAAACATTTACTGGGTGGGCAGAACCTTACGGGTTAAATCTGTCTTCTAAGGGCTAGAAGACACACAGCAAAGGAACAAGGTTGCTGTAGCAAGCAAAATAAGTTTAGAGAGGTCAGAGATTTTCCAAGGTGGTAAAATATTATTATTACCTAGTGGGAAGTAGATTAAAGGATTTGAGTGTAAATTAACAGCCACAGTAGGCTATTGCTGTTAAAAAGAGATGATTCAGAAGGCATTTGGAGAGTACATGAATGGGATTTTGACAGAATGGCTAAGGAGGAAGAGGAGCAGGAGGGTAAAATCATCACATAAATAGGGAGGAGCACGGCACATGAGAGCTCTGTGCCCAAAAGACAATAAAGAAAATAAAGACAGTTTGTGCAGAAACTTGAAAGATGAGGCAACTGAAAGAAAGAGTGGAATGGGAATGAGGGAAAGTGGGATGACTAATGCCTGATGCTTTTGGACACGAGAAGAGTTTGGGAGAGGAGCAGCTGGAGAATTGCCTTGCAGAAAGGGATCTGGGGGATGCCAGTTGACAGCAGGCCCAATATAAGCTAGCAGTGTGCCCTGGCAGCCAAGAGGGCCAAACACATTGTGGGGGGTATCAAGCACAGCATGACCAGCTTGTAAGAAGAGGTGATTATCCTGATGTATTTAGCATTGCTGCAACCTCATCTTGAGTGCTGCTGTGAATTTCTAGGCCCNAGGTGGTTGATGTCCCAAGCCTGTCAGTGTTTAAGAGGTATTTGGACAATGACCTTAATAATATGTTTTAACTTTTGGTCATCCCACGAAGGGGTCAGGCAGTTGGACTAGACAAACATTCTAGGTNCTCACCCTTAAAATTAACTCAAGCTCATTAATTCCCATTTAAACTACCTGAAGTTTCATCTGAATTTGGAAAAACCTCTTTCATTCAGCCCAGGCAAAACAAGTCCTTAATAGGACTCTGCATTAACCAGTATTCAAATTATAGTAAAAATTTCCTATGTATTGTTGCCATAATTTCTGGGGGAAAAAAAAAATGCTGTCTAGGACTCTACAGTCAGGAGGACAGTAAACTTAGGATCTATATGTTTTTTGTCAGCACATTAGGATAAGAGAGAAAATGATTCCTAGCTGGGAAGAAAACAAAAAAGTAGGACATGTTAACCCAAGAGCATTTCTCTTGCTTTAAAAGAAAAAATGACAAGATAAAAGCAAAAGACTTATTATTTCAATTAACATCTATCTATCTATCTATCTATCTATCTATCTATCTATCTATCTATCTATCTATCTACCTATCTCTATATCTACATATGTATTTGAGTGAAAGCAGAAATCAGAAATTACATCCTGCAGCCTAAGTGTCAAAGTTCTTTTGATTGTGCTTTCCCAAAAGGAACGATCTAGTGCCAGAGTAGAAGTCTCTTAGAAGAACATCAAAACAAATACAGACATTTTTTAAAGCTCCTAGACACTTCAGCCCAGGAAGGATAGTGAGGCTCAACAACCCAAAAATTAACACAAATAATAAAACTTCTTAATAACTATGGTGTGCTTAAGAGACAAAAGGAAGCATTTTGAGTGCTTCTATCATTCCTCAGGACATAGCTGAGTAGGATTTTTACAGTCATTAAAGAACAAAGGAAAAAATTCTTTATTGCACACTGACTTGTGCTGTTTGAAAAATCAACAAGACAGTTTCATGAGAGCTACCTTCTTAAACCTTCATAGGTGTTGCAGAAGTGAATATAAATGCTCCCTGGGTTAGGTACTGACGTCCCAGTGCCCAGCATGATAAGTGTGTACCTGCCTCAGACCACTAGGCTTTCTACTTGCATTCTTACAGAGTTGTTGGAAAGCCTACACTGCAGGAAAGAAATTCTGAAACTATCCCTGTGTAAGAAGCAGAGTAAATTGCGAAAGGCAGTAAAATTCCTTTGTTGTCACAGCCCTCCTTAATGTATCTACATTAGCCTGATGCAAGTGAACTTCCTGAAGACGTCATTTCAGTGTTCTTGAAAAAAATCTGTCCTCTACTGCCACTGATGTATACTGGAAAAGACAGAACACAAAAAGGAAGGGAAGACAAAGGAAGGGAGGGAAGAAAGACCAAAAGAAAGAGAAAAGAAAGAAAGAAAGAAAGNGAAAGAAAGAAAGAAAGAAAGAAAGAAAGAAAGAAAGAAAGAAAGAAAGAAAGAAAGAAAGAAAGAAAGAAAGAAAGAAAGAAAGAAAGAAAGAAAGAAAGAAAGAAAGAAAGAAAGAAAGAAAGAAAGAAAGAAAGAAAGAAAGAAAGAAAGAAAGAAAGAAAGAAAGAAAGAAAGAAAGAAAGAAAGAAAGAAAGAAAGAAAGAAAGAAAGAAAGAAAGAAAGAAAGAAAGAAAGAAAGAAAGAAAGAAAGAAAGAAAGAAAGAAAGAAAGAAAGAAAGAAAGAAAGAAAGAAAGAAAGAAAGAAAGAAAGAAAGAAAGAAAGAAAGAAAGAAAGAAAGAAAGAAAGAAAGAAAGAAGGAAGGAAGGAAAGAGAAAGAAAGAAAGAAAGAAGGAAAGAAAGAAAGAAAGAAAGAAAGAAAGAAAGAAAGAAAGAAAGAAAGAAAGAGAAAAAGAGAAAGAGAAAGAAAGAAAGAGAGAAAGAGAGAAAGAAAGAAAGAAAGAAAGAAAGAAAGAAAGAAAGAAAGAAAGAAAGAAAGAAAGAAAGAAAGAAAGAAAGAAAGAAAGAAAGAAAGAAAGAAAGAAAGAAAGAAAGAAAGAAAAAGAGAAAGATGGAAAAAGAGAAAGAAAGAAAGAAGGAAAGAGGAAGGAAAGAAAGGAAGGAAGGAAGGATGTGCAGAAATGAATTAAAATTCTTTTGCCGAGATATTGATACATGCTGAAGATGGACAGGTCATGATGAAAGGTGAAACAGCCCTCATCCCTACCAATTAATTATGCATTTAATATAACTTAATCCTTCTATAATGAGGCTGGAGTAATTAGAGTCAAGTTTGCATACACGCAGATAGATAGACAGATAGGTATAATTGGTGCTACAAAAGTGTAACTTCTATGCGTGAAACGAAGGTCAGAGCTAGAGACAGACACAGTTTTATTATTAAAGAGATGCTAAACTCATTATTGATATACTTCCAAGGATATTGCTGTGATAATTCCACAGTTAAAGCTCCTGAGGGGTTTGATTAAAAATGTAAATGATTGCTTTTCTTGCTTGGAGAAAATCACACAATCATAGAATTGCTTTGATTGAAAAAGACCTTTGAGATTGTTGAGTCCAATCATTGACCTAACATCACCGTGGCCACTGAACCATGTCCCAAAGTGCTGGTGTCTACACATTTTTGAATACCTCCAGGGACAATGACTCCATTGCTTCTCCAAGCAGCCTGTTCCAGTGGCTGACCACTCTTTCAGTAAATAATTGTTTCCCTAATACCCTGTCTAAACTTCCCTTGGTGCAATTTGAGGCCATTTCCCTTCACCCTTCACTCATAACTAGGGAGAACAAACTGACCCCCAGCTCATTACAACCTCCTTTTGTGTAGTTGTAGGAAGGAATGAGGTCTCTTCTCAGTCTCTTCTTCTCCAGACTAAACAAACCCAGTTCCCTCAGCTGCTCCTCCTAAGANNNNCCTAAGACCTCTTTTCCAGGCCCTTTGCCAGCTTCATTGTCATTCTCTGGACATGCTCCAACAACTCAATGTCTTTCTTGCAGTGAGAGGTCCAAGACTGAATGACACACTGTGCTGTAAAGATAACCTTTAAGCAGAACAGAAATTGTTGCCTACTGAGTCAGCCAGTACCCTGTTCCTGGAGACTAACTCTTCCCTGGGACAAGCACAGATGTCTCTTACATGGTCAAACACAATCAAAGGAAAAAAAATAAATAAGCACATTAGAGGGGGAGAGATCTCCTCCTCTTTTCAGTCTTCAGAATAACTTAATTACAAAACCTAGTTGGCTATAGTGGGAGAGAGGAAGAACGTACTTCCCAGACTCAGAAAGCTACCCAAGTCTTTGTGTGATTCTTTGTACACAGCCAACATGAACCTAGTTAAAACTACACATTTGTTTTCAGGTACTGTTAAGAGCACGAGATTTAGAATCAACTGCCATGAGCAAAAGAAATAGCTAGTCATGCATTTCTCTGGCTAATTTACTGAACTTAGTCAAGAAAGTAAATTGGCTGTGTTCACAAAATGAACTTTAAAGAGCTCAACATCTCTGCTGATATAATGGAGACAAGCAATGCTTCTTCCTGGTGTTTCCTTTGAAACAGATGACTAGGATCTTGGTTTAGCCAAAAGCTTCATTTTAAGAAAACCAAGGATTGCAGCAAGATCTAGTCTTGGTTTGGATGTTCACATGAAGACATTCGAAATCTACCTGGGCGTGTTCCTGCATGACCTACTCTAGCTGATCCTGCTCTTCTGAACATCCAAGAAACCAACTCAAAACAGGCAAAAATCAGAAATATGAATTACATGTCATGAATTACAAGCTCCTGGCAAAACATTATCAGATTGCCTTGACACCAGGAAAATTCATGAATTAGTGAGGAAAAAGGCACCAATTAATTTCCTTCACTTCTAATGAACAGAGCTAATAGAAGATTTGTTTCGAAGTTTCTTTCTTTTGTTCTGTGAATTGTGATGTAGTGAGAGAGAAAACAAGAGAGTAGAAAACTGCATATATAGTCTGCACCTCATTCAAATTCATCTGTCAAAATATCACAAAGGTTTGGAAGGGAGAAGTTGTACCTTTCATTCAAATGTCTTACAATTCCCATATAGACCCCACCATTCTAAATTTTGCTCGTAGACCAAAAATGATTTCTATGAACAGTCCTTCTGCATTCTGTGATTCTGTGATTAAACAATCTTGACTAAAGAAACAAATGTTAAAAAGACCCAAAAGCAGTTTGCTGACAGCAATGCAAAAAATTCTTCAGCAGATGATACTTAAATCACACACCCTCGGCTTTAATTAGCACAATTTAAATTTTTTGACAAAAAATGATATATTTTAAGTTATTTTGTGTACTTGAAAAAATCTTGCAAACTATTTACACTCCATATTAGATATGTAGAATACCTTCATCTAGCTAATGCCCAATATTTTTACATTATATTTTTCTGGGGGGAAGAGAAAAAAAAGAAAAAAAAAAGTCCCTAAACAACAGAAATCTCTGCCTTAGCTTTCTTCTGTCTGGAAGAGACATGCTAAAGCATGTCATGGCCACCTTGCAAATCCTCTGGTCCAGGGCTGAATGCATTCAAGACACTGCATATGACTTTCTGCACTGCAGAGTGGAGTGCTATGTCACTGCTGAAACAGCCTGTGAGAGTTTGTCTATGCTGCCTACTCAGGCACAGTATCAAGAACAGAAAAACCAGCAAAATCCTTCTGAAACAAAGTACAACATGATTACTTGCTAGCAGAACAAATAATCTGCACTGTTAAATTTTTTACCTCATCTCATCTTCCCACTTCAATTTCCTTCATGACATTTTAGCCTTCTGTTCTTCTGTCTTTACCCTTTGTTCATGTGTTTCATTTTGAGACTGAGAGCCTCTTATTGACCCATTTGCAAAAAACTAAGCTTAAGGTACTCCAGACAACACATTTCAGGAGAAGTGTGCTGCCATTAAAATATTTGCTGTCACTGAAATTGAAGGTGATCTAAAAATTCAACTCAGCAGCTCAGAGGAATGATACAATTATGGAACAGCATTAGTCAGTTTTCATAACAAATTCCTTTTCCAAGGAATCGCAAAAATGAAGGGTCAAAGCAATGTAAACATGTATTTCTATAGAAAATATTTATGGGATACATACACCTGTACATATGTATCCAGTATAGATTCCTTTCATATCCTCAGGGTGGAAGTATAACTACTTTAGAGGAACAATTACTTTTTTCCCAGTTCTCACATCTTTATGTGTTTCCTCAACAAATGACACTTGTTTTGCATTCTTCTTATGTAAGAGGAAACAAACAATTACAGATACCCAATTACTATTTCAGGCACTGAAGTCTTAACTGGGAATGTGGTTCTCATGGAGCCTCCCTTAAGTCTCACTGTAGGGCATGCTGATATGAGATTAACGGAGACAAGATTTCACTGTCACTGGTAACAGAGAGACAACTGAAGAGCCAGGGGCACATTCTGGGTCTACTTGAAATGGACCTAGATAATTTAGATCTGAGTCGTGTTGTAATGTGCTCTGCATGCACTGAATTGTAAGAATGATGTGCCTGCTTACATAATACAAAGATGTCCAAGAGGGCAAAACCAACTTCAGCAGTGTTACAGAATCAGTTACAAAAACGAGAGTTAGGTAATGGTCTGATAGATTCGAAAGCTGAAAGTAAGAGGTGGTGAAAATGACTCTCAGATTACTTAAGGATATCTAATAACTCCAACAGAGCTTTGAAAGCATGCAATAGGCTTTTGCTGTAGCACACAGTGGAGCAAGCTAACCTGCTAATAGACTATTCCTCTTTAAGGAAGCATGGCAGAAAAAAATTTGTTTTCAAAGTGGCAACTGATTTGGCAGGTTTGATCCACATGCTTCTCCATCTCCAAATGAAAGGACTACATCCACTGTGGGGCTGGGATGGCCTGACAGAGCATCTCCAGCCCTGTTGCTGTGCAGCCATGCTCAAAACCATTGTCAGTATTGCCCTTTGACAGCTTGCAGTTCTCCATGCTGTAAAAAATACAAGGAAATTTCTGCACTCCTGATTCAGCCTGCTCAAAGCCTTACTGTAGCAACTGCAAGTTCAGAACGATCCTCACTGTGCTGTGGACCCTCTTCACTGTCCATTGGGTAAAGAAAGATAACGCAATTCCTTGACTGCAGATTGCTTGCAGAGATTCCCCTGAAGCCTCTTGAATGTTTGATTATCAAGGCAGTCAAGTCCTCTCCTTCCCCCTATTTATTTTTGGAATGACAGGTGCTTTTCAATTGCATGAAATAGATTGTGCCTTCAGGGAGATATTGACTTCTTTTATTTGCTTAGGAGCTTCCTTATGAAGAAAGAGAAAAAATATTTGATTTATAAGAATTATGAAAAGAAAAAAGCAAGGAAGGAAGGAGTTCAGAAGGAGGGAAAGAATTTGGAAGGAAGGAACTTCAGAAGGAAGGAATTTGGAAGGAAGAGAGGAAGAGAGGAAGAGAGGA
>VXBD01000380.1:447546-491318 GCA_013399975.1 Indicator maculatus | reverse complement strand
TGGCTCAGAAAGCCACTGTGAGGAAGTGGTGTGCCTTCTTAGAGGGAATCATTCAGTGCTCATGCTTCTAGAAGAGGATCTCACTAAAGTGCCTAAGCTCCAGCAACTGGTAAATGCAGACACAACCTTATTGGGGCAGCCATACAAGCCAGAGGTGACCACAGAGTTTGACGCTGTGGGAGTGTGGTTCACCAATGCCTCTTCCCACAATGGCACTACAAGGCAGCAGCCCTGGAGATCAGTACAGGCAGTTTGGGGCTCCCCAGTTCAAGAGAGACAGAGACCTGCTGGACAGAATCCAAGGGAGAGCCACAAGGTTGATCAGGGGACTTGAGCATCTCCCCTGTGAAGAGAGACTGAGAGCCCTGGGGATGTTTAGTCTGCAGAAGAGAAGGCTGAGAGGGGATCTGATCAATGTCCATCAATATGTGAGGGGGGGGTGTCAAGTGGAGGGGGCCAGGCTCTTTTGGGTGGTTCCCAGTGATAAGCCAAGGAACAATGTGTTCAAACTTGAACATAGAAGATTTCAGCTCAACAGGAGGAGAAACTTCTTTCCAGTGAGGGTGAGAAAGCACTGGAACAGGCTGCCCAGGGGGGTTGTGGAGTCTCCTTCTCTGGAGACTTTCCAAACCCACCTGGATGCCTTTCTGTGCAGACTACCTTAAATGATCCTGCTTTGGCATGGGGATTGGATCTGATGATCTCTTGAGTTCCCTTCCAACCTCTGATATACTGTGAGACTGTGACTGTGACTGAAGAGGGTGAAGACAGTGCACAAGTGCAACAGAAAAAAAGAGTTCTGGAAGGAGGAGTTCAAATTTGCCTTTTTTTTATGTATATATATTGATATTAATCAATGATGTATATTGAGTCATTTTTGTGGAGAAAAATGATATGTGATAGACCTTCAAATTATTTGGCTGATTGGTAGGCAAAACAACTTAAGAGCTCCTTGGTTTGTTTTTGTTTTTTTTTTTCTTCTTTTTTCTGTGCATTTAACAAGACTTTTGTGTGTGTACATGCACACAGGTTATTTTTTTGTTTGTTTTCTTAATGAAGTAAGCTAACCCAAACTTTAATGCTCTTGTGGGAAATTCAGCAGGTTGTAACACTGTAAACATCTTTGAAAGCCTTTCTTTTGCCAGTATTGTTGCATCTCTGGTTTGTAACTGATTCAAAGCAGAGGCTTTCCAAACAAATAAAGCAAGGATGGGATCACACATGCATTAAAAAATCTGTGCTTTGGATATTGGTTTAGGTTTTACAAGCAAAGGTAAAACTCTAGTGATTTGTGTGTGCTCCTGAAACATTTCATGGCTTTGTCACCTCTAAACACCTTGACTAAATGCAAGCTCAAGCTTAAAGTATATATAGTTGAGAAGATTGTGTGAGAGGTATGGAAAATGGTTAGGATTTGACCTGGTTTAAACACTGAATTTAGCTCTCTCAACTTACCTCATACTTCTCCCACCTAAGTAATAATTTCAATTGGACAGTTGCTTTAGATGGGACTTCAACGACTATGTAATAGTATTCAAAAAAAAAAAAAAAGGAGAAAATCTTATATGTGAGGCAAAATTTTACCAGCTGGAAGAAAAGCTCCAAGCTTACAGGGGTATATTCAATTCCTGTCAAAACATGGAGCAGCTGGGATTATGTTATGTGGTTTGTTTCATAGAAAGGCACATGAAAAAGGCATCAAAAAATAAAAGGTAACCTCTGGTACAGTAAACAAAGTAGTGCAGTCATGTGTCCCTCTAATTAGTAATTAACCAACAATAGAAGATTAGATTTAATTTTTTTAACTCCTTCTCAAGTTTTGGGCTGAGCAAGAAGGTGACATTTATAATGAAGTCAGTGCTCTTGCATTAATGAGTGGTGGAGCTGCTTTATAAGATTTCTGAGGGTGACTCCCATCAGCACTGCACCCACGTAGAAATTAAAAGGTTTGACTGCACGCGTTGTATCTGCTACCTACACAGGCATTGCTCCTCTGGGATTGCACCCTTCCTCAGGGCTAACCAGTATGTGAGGAGCAAGGGAGAGTATAATTTTGCATAACTTTGGCTAAATTCTTGCAAACCCAGAAATTTCAAAGTCTCAGAAAACTGCTGGGGGCTTTTAAATAAACTCATGTCCTTGTCGATGCAGTATAGATTCACAAACCATTACATGATCTTAGTGATACTGATTTCAAACTCATGTTTCAAATTAATAGTAGACAATCATTATTCTTCTGAATGTGCTTTCAGAAGAGGACTTAGTCTTGATCTTCACCTATAGAATTTTCCTTGTTTTTCTGTTGTTGTTGTGATTTTTTTTTTTTGTTTGGTATTTTTGTTTGGGTTTGGTTTTGGGTTTTGTGTTTTGTTTGTTTGTTTGTTGGGGTTTTTTTGTGTCTGAAGAAAGATTATCCTAATTCTCTCTCTCTCTGGCTCATTTCTTCCTTTTCTGCATGCAGGAAGCAACTGCTGCTGTTCTTGACACTTGCACTTAAAAACTACAAGAGCAGGTGAACAGTGCCCTGTAAAGCTGATGCAAATTCCAGTGGAAAAAAATCAGCTGCTGAGGGAGTGTTAAACAACACAAAGGCAATGGCTCTACCCTCTCAATAGATCTGATGCCTTAATTTATGCAAGACAAAGGCTTGATGTTTGCTCCCCAATTAAAGTTTCCAGGTAATGTACAGCCTCTGTGCCTTTGGGCCAGCTGTCTGCTAGGCTGTATGCATCAGGCTTGCACAGCTGTTCTGACAGGAGAGGAAGTAAATCACTTCCTAAATATGCCACCCCATAGGTTCTGTAACTGTGGCACTCCCTGTTCACTGTACTTTAAATAATTTGTCAACAGGGAAGTTCAAAAGGCAGTATGGTTTTGAGCTACTATTGAAGGTACTCCTTTTTTACATAAGAATCAAGAATAGTACCAATCTATGTTTAAATAAACTAAGCCTAATTATCTCAGATGATTTCAAACCTGTTTTCAGCTACTGCTTTTTGGAAATACCAAGTTACATCATAGCCACCTGAAAACCACTTTTCATTTCAAGATTCAGATTGGAAACTAGCAAGAAGGTTTGGTAATTTTCCACCCTATTTAAATTTTATAAAGTTCATTTCTGTCATTATCCCATTGCCTCTTTCTGTTGCTTCTAGTTACTCCTGATTTAAAGAGCAGTTGGAGTGTCACACCTCAGGTTTAGCCCAGGAGCTGCCCTTTTGATATAAAGGCAGCTGAGGAAATTTACATGCTTCTATGTTGAAAGAATAGTGGGGAACAGGAATTCCTCAGACTGTGGGGAGTGGACTTGGGATTCTGGAGCAGTGGATGGGCCCGAATTCCCCAGCAGGATGCAAGAGCAAATCTTTGGGAGTAGCGGGGCTGTGGAAGTCACATTTGCCAGTTAGGAAGCTGTGACCGTGGTCCTAGAATACTGCAGCAGGCTTTTTGATACAGATCTTCCCCACAAGCTGCCTGAGGATAAAGTTGTTTCCAACAGACACTTTAGAGTACAAGTTTGTGGACATAAAATATCTCTTCAGCCTTAAACCTGATCTCTCATCTAACTGGATTACTCTTGTTAAGAGTTCTAGAAAACGTATTAGCAAAATTATTTCCTGGCTATTACTTCTCTTTTTTTTTTTGTTGTGAGGCTCCTCATAGTGAACCTCTCATTGCAGGAATGTACTTCTTTGGATTTTTATTCCCAGGAGAGTGTCCTCTCTTTCTTTTACCAATCTGCTCCACAATACCACACTTCTACTGAAGCACACAGCACTGGCCAAAGACATTGTTCTGAGTTGGATGTGTTGCTCTGTCTGACTCAGTATTTCACTTCATGTAACACAGCAAAGGTTCAGGGTGATGCTGTGAGAAAACCAGGGGCAATATTTCCCCCACTGCCCCTGGTTAAAGAATGAGTCACTGTCTCTTGTCCAATCTTTGGAATGTTCTATGCAAAATTACATATAGGCAGATGGCTTTCATTTCAGTAAAGATGGGGTAAGTCTTATAGCCATCTCAGAGATTTCTATTCAAGTTCTGGAAACCTCTGCAGTGAGTTCTATCCAAGGTCACAGTAGATTTATTCAGCATACCCTTTGTTTGTGGCAAAGCTTAAATATGAAAGCAAAAATATTACTCTGCTGAGCTGAAGAATGAGTTTCTGTGCCTTTGAGCATAGTGTGACCTCTGCTATGCTAGGCACCTCTGAGTTTGTCTAGGAAAACAGGGACACGCTCGTGAGCAGAATGAAAAGAAATTAAATGTGTGCTAAGCAAGTACAAAAGATCCTGGGATCTATATTTGGGTTTTATGGTAGTATGTTGGCCTCACTGTATGATGACTGCAGTAGCTTGCTGGGTTCCTAATTTTAATCAACCAAGCCTCACAAAGATGATGAGTTCCCTCTGGTTTTGAAAACTAATATGAGTGAGTTCTATAGAGGAGCGGGAAGGCTTTTGTCTTGGCCTTTGAATCACAGAATCACAGAATCAATAAGGTTGGAAAAGACCTCAAAGATCATCAAAGTCCAACCTGTCACCCAAGACCTCATGACTACTAAACCATGGCACCAAGTGCCACATCCAATCCCCTCCTGAACTCCTCCAGGGATGGTGACTCCACCACCTCCCTGGGCAGCACATTCCAATGGTTAACAACTCTCTCCGTGAAGAACTTTCTCCTCACCTCCAGCCTAAACCTGTCCTGGCACAACTTGAGACTGTGTCCTCTTGTTCTGGTGCTGGTTGCCTGGGAGAAGAGACCAAGCCCCACCTGGCTACAACCTCCCTTCAGGTAGTTGTAGACAGGAAGGAGGTCCCCCCTGAGCCTCCTCTTCTCTTTGGTTTATATTTTGAAATTCATTGCTGCGGTTTGGATAGTGATTTTTTTTTCCTTTGCTTTTTCTTCTTCTTTTTATGACAGGTAAAATAGATCTTTCCTTACTTCTTAGAATGCAATAAGGGAAATAAAAAAACACTTTTGTTTGTTGGCTGTTGCTACAGTTTTGGGGTTTGTTTTGTTTTGTTTGGGTTCTTTATGTTTTGGGTTTTTTTGTTTGTTTGTTTTCTTTTCCTTCAACTGGTAAAGAGTTTGATAAGAGCAAAGTAATATGAAGCAGATTTTTATCTTAGGGTAACAGACATTACTTTTTTCTCTCAGGTGGAATGCCTAGAAACTACTAGACAGGCACCAAAAATATTTTCTGTCTACAGAACAAGTTACTGTGGATGGCAAATTCTCTGTTAGCATCTGCTCAGACAAACTGCTGGACATGAACCCCTTCGAGAATTACTTAGTACTATCCAGTTCTTGACTTCAAGTCAATGCAAGGAGAAAGTTACTTGAGGTACTTTGTGCCATGTTACAAGGTGACAGACTTGGTTTTGGCATATTAATGCATTTTTAATATTTTATTAGTTTTTCTTTATACCATGAAATGCCATGGCATCTGTTCATTAAAGTTACAGAATCAGAATCACATGGAATCAACCAGCTTGGAAGAGACCTCCAAGATCATCCAGTCCAACTGATCACCTAACTCTAACTAATCAACTAGGCCATGGCACTAAGTGTCTCATCCAGAATTTTCTTAAACACTTCCAGGAATGGTGACCCCAGCACCTTCCTGGGCAGCCCATTCCAATGGGCAATCTCTCTTTGAGTGAAGAACTTCTTTCTAAGATCATGCCTAAACTTCCCCCTATACATCCTGAGACTGTGTCTTGTTCCGTTGCTGGTTGCCTGGGAGAAGAGACCAACCCCCACCTGGCTACAACCTCCCTTCAGGGAGTTGTAGACAGCAATAAGGTCTCCCCTGAGCTTCCTCTTTTCCAGGTTAAACACCCCCAACTCTCAGCCTCTGCTCATAGGGTTGTGCTCCAGACCCCTCCCCAGCTTTGTCGCCCTTCTCTGGACACATTCGAGCGACTCAGCGTCTTTCTTGAATTGAGGAGCCCAGAACTAGACACAGTACTCAAGGTGTGGTCTAACCAGTGCTGAGTCCAGGGGCAGAATGACCTCTAAGTTGTACCTGAACATGAAAACATTAAGTAGCTTCTTGCTTTGATTGTCAGTACTGTTGTGGTATGCTGCACAGCAGAACTGGTAGGACCCTTTGCAGTGATAAAGGTATGCATCTTGAGGACATGATGTTGCCTAAATATGCCAGCTCTCTGCACTAACTTCTGCATATAAGCTTTTACAGTCTGCTAGGACTTTGTACCTTTTAAAACAGCTGTTAGGTCCTCTTTGTTGTAGTTAACAACATTTTTTTATACTGGTATCTATTTGGATAGCATGAGGTGTTGTTTGGTTTGTTTGTTTTTAATAAAATAATTAATTTCATGGCCACATGTCTCTGGTTATGTGGGTCTTGTAAACTTGACTGGGAGAGTTCTAGGACACATTACGCCTTGGTACCTTAAGGAATCCATATGGTACTCTTTTTTTCTCAAGGCTAGGCACTCTGCACTTATTTCACTATCCATAATTCATGTTTTGTACCTATAGACACGGACCTAAGCTGCACAGGTATCGACATCATTAGAGGGGTTTATATTTTTGTATTCGTTGAAAGGCTTTTGTCTTCACAGGCAGCAAGCTGTTCAGCTGATATTCCCAAATGAATAGTCAGCCTCTCAGAAGAGGAATCTGATTTTGTGCAGTGCCATTGACTGTGCATGAATAATCCATGATTATGTCAGCCCACCTCTAGTATTACATGCAGGCTGCAGTACTTACGACATTTACCTAATGGCATTTTCAGCTAAGCAGCACTGAATGCTGTCGTGGATGAAGTCATGATTCTTGCCAGCATTTGCAAAGTTACTGCTATTAACTTATGTCTGTACAGCTTCCAGCCACCCAGTAGGTTTAACCCAACTTGGTTAGAATCATAGAATAGAATCATAGAATAGAATCATAGAATCAAGAAGGTTGGAAGAGACCTCAAAGATCATCGAGTCCAACCTGTCACCCTAAACCTCATGACTACTAAACCATGGCACCAAGTGCCACGTCCAATCCCCTCTTGAACACCTCCAGGGATGGTGACTCCACCACCTCCCTGGGCAGCACATTCCAATGGCCAACCACTCTCTCTGTGAAGAACTTTCTCCTCACCTCCAGCCTAAACCTCCCCTGGCACAACTTGAGACTGTGTCCTCTTGTTCTGGTGCTGGTTGCCTGGGAGAAGAGACCAAACCCCTCCTGGCTACAACCTCCCTTCAGGTAGTTGTAGACAGCAATGAGATCACCCCTGAGCCTCCTCTTCTCCCGGCTAAACAGTCCCAGACCATTAGGGCTTTTAACAAACCACAATAACTAGGACAAGCAGCACTGCTAGCTGTAGTGCAAGTAAGCTCTGATCCCACTGACATATTTAAGTGAAATAACTCTGGATTTCTTTGTAATTGCTCTCCACTTATCACATGACTGAGATCTGACTCCAGTCACTTGAATCAGACTGAGATCTGACTCCAGCCACTTTAATCAAATATACAGCAATACCTGTAATGCAAGTCAAGTTAGAATTTCACATCTGAGTGACACAGAGTCTGAAGAAAGGTCGTGTTTACAGGTCCTGTTTACTTTTTGGATTATTTATAGATTTTACTAGAACTCTGTGAACAATAACACATCCATACCTTCAAAGCAGAGCATACATCATGAGGATGAAAAAAAATTTTTTTTTTAATTAGTTTGGAATCAATCAAATATAAATAAGAGAGCTTTTAAACGTTCAAAATTAGGAGTGCTGACATTCAAAATGTCAGTTGCTGGTAAAGCTTGTATTGACAGTAAAGTTAATGCTAGAAGAGCAGTGTCTAAAGCAGTGATAAAGACTATTTTGTGAGCTTTTGAAAACACTTGAGACATATGTGATTATGAATGAAAATGAAGAGTTTTCACTGATGCTCAGGATTTAGAGGCATTAATCAGGAGCAAGTGAAGTCATCAAAAGAGATGCCATACTTGCTATCAACAAAGATCTCTTCTGGAGCTTTGCAGAGCATGCACAGGCATAAAGAGTCCTTGGGAGGGTAGCAGCAGAGAGGACAGTTTGTTTAGTAAGACTGAGGAAGAAGCAGAGGGTTTGACAGTCTCCAATGTCCTGAATAAAGAATCTTCATTATGTTCATTGTAACTGAGTGTTATCCTCTCACTTTAAAAAGCACTGCAGCTTCCATCCATCCAGTCACGCAGGGAGACAGGAGGATTCATGCTGCTCGTTTCTTTCTTCATTCATGTGCAATGTGGTCTGATGATTCATAATGCACTTTATTAGAAACACTAAACAGAAAAACAGCAAATTAATGCCCCTGTATACAAAAGCCATTAACAATTGATTCTCTAGGCAACCAAAAAAGTAATAAATAGGAAAAACCAAACAAAACCAAAAACAAGCCAACACCAAAAACAACAACAAAACTACCCCCTCTGCTCCGTTCTTCCCCCTCTACTTCACTCTGGTGAGACCCCACCTGGAATACTGCATCCAGTTCTGGAGCCCCTATTACAAGAGGGACATGGACATGCTGGAACATGTCCAGAGAAGGGCCACCAGGACGATCAGAGGGCTGGAGCACCTCTCCTATGAGGACAGACTGAGAGAGTTGGGGCTGTTCAGTCAGGAGAAGAAAAGGCTCCCAGGTGACCTTCTTGTGGCCTTGCAATATCTGAAGAGGACCTACAAGAAAGCTGGGGAGGGACTTTTTAGGGTGTCATGTAATGATAGAACTGGGGGGAAAGGAAAAAACTAGAAATGGATAGATTCAGATTGGAGGTTAGGAAGAAGTTTTTCACCATGGGGGTGGTGAGACACTGGCAGAGGTTGCCCAGGGAGGTGGTGAAAGCCTCATCCCTGGAGTTTCTTAAGGCCAGGTTGGATGTGGTTGTGAGCAATCTGATGTAGTGTGAGGTGTCCCTGGCCATGGCAAGGGGGTTGGAACTGGATGATCCTTGAGGTCCCTTCCAACCCTGACAATTCTCTGATTCTGTGATCACTTTTGTTCAATACCTACATCAACGGTCTGGATGAGGGGATAGAGTGTACCCTCATCAAGTTCACTAATGATCCCAAATTGAGAGAGGTAGCCAAAGAACAACAACAAACCCAGAAAATCCAAGAAGGTCTCTGAAGTGAGAGAAGTCTGAAACAAAGAACAGTAAGGTGCAGCTTATATGCCTTGTGCACTGAAGGTGAAAATATTTGGCATTCATTTGCTTTTACTGAAAGGATGATGGTGACCTTCTTCTTGCAGAAGTTAATCTAATTCCAGGGCTAGAGGTAACCCATGAATGGGAATGCTTTTAAGGGAGCACACAGAGCCCTGGGGAGAATGTGGAAGTCCCTGAAAAAAATGTCTACAATCAAGAAGATATTTTGAGTTTAGTATGAGTAAGGAGAAGCACACAAGATACTGCTGTAAGGAAGGACCTTCCAGATAATACTTTGATACCATCAACCCACTTTGGGTTTATCTTAGCTTTAACCTAACAGAAATGGAATATGCAGCACTGTCTTTGTGAAGATCACTCAGCTCTTAGAAGTCCTAAAAGATCTAAGTAATAAGCAGTGCCTTATGGTAATGATAAAATCAAAGTTAAACCCTCACATCCTACAAAGCATTTTAATATGGTCCAAAGATGAAATCCTAAGGCAAATATAAAATATCTAATCTTGTGTAGGGTTGCTTGTGATGAACCTGAAGGTACAGATTCTTAACATTACATTCCTATTAAAGATGACTCAGGGCAGGGAATCAGAAATGCCTGGGTCTCTGATTTAGTGATGTTAAGTATTTTGATTACCATTTCCTCCTCAGTGTCTCTTGTTTCTATCTAGCAGTCACCAAAAAAATTTAAAAAAAGGAAAAAAAAAAAGCCAACAGATCCTATTTTCAGCAGAATAATAAGCCTGGTAAGCTGTGGCATGTTGAGTGAATGTGTTCTTTTCTTCCCTTGTCCTGTTAGAACAGTTGAAATATTTAACTACTATTTCCTGTAAGGTCTTAGGAGTAATTGTCAGTCAAAACAGTTCAGGAACACAAAGATTAAAAACTGCCTGAGGAGGAAGGAAGTATTTATCTTATTCTCTTCCTTGCTAGTTAGTGTAGTTAATTTTTTTAGAGCTGAATGTGGACCTTATTTTTATTAGCATGCACTTTTTATACATCTTTTCCATTACAAGTGTAGATCAAACTAATTTGTCATTTATGTCCTTTTTTAACCTGCCTGGAACTGGGTATGCTGTCATTGTTTAAGCACAGGATTTGAATGGCCATGGTAGAGATATGTGGGTTATTGTATTTAAGCTATTTCTGATCCTCTTTAGGAAATCTCTTGTTTTGCAATAATAATTTCTTTCTTGATCCTGCTTTCAGAAACACCAAATACTTGCAGACTGCATGCTTGGAAGAAATTATTAGCATTCAAAGGGATAGGAGAGGACTAAGCAGCATATGATTTGAGTTAACTTTTGGTGAAGAGGAAGCTGCTTATGAGTCAGCAGTGCTCCCTGGCAACAAGGAAGGCTGGCAATATACTGGAATGCATGAATCAATCTAAGAAGGACATTGAGGTACTTGAACATGTCCAGGGAAGGGCAAGGAGCCTGGGGAGAGGTCTGGAGGACAAACCCTATGAGGAGAGGCTGAGGGAGCTGGGGGTGTTTAGCCTGGAGAAGAGGAGGCTCAGGGGAGACCTTATTGCTGTCTACAGCTACCTGAAGGGAGGGTGTAGACAGATGGGAATTGGTCTCTTCTCCCAGGCAACCAGTGACAGAAGGAGGAGACATAGTCTCAAGCTGTGCCAGGGGAGGTTTAGGCTGGAGGTGAGGAAGAAATTCTTCCCAGAAAGAAAGACTGGCCATTGGAATGTGCTGCCCAGGGAGGTGGTGGAGTCACCATCCCTGGAGGTGTTTAAAAAAAAATTGGATGTGGCACTTGGAGCCATGTTGTCAGGTGGTGTTGGGTGATAGTTTGGACCTGATGATCTCTGAAGTATTTTCTGATCTGGTTGATTCTGTGATACTGTAATGAGACTGCATTTAGATGAAAAGAAATGATTATTCATTTTTGCTTTAAGTTTCCAGGCCACTTCTTGAATAGTTTGTCTGGTTTTGGGCTGCCAATAAAAGAAAAATTATAAACTGGAGCATGTTCAGGGAAGAGTCACCAAGATGTTTGGAGAGCTGGTGTATTTGCCCTGTGACAGGAGGTTGAGAGTACAGGGCTTGTTCAGCTTGGGGAAGAGTAGAAAGCTAACAGCAGTTTGCCATCAACTGTGAGGAGTTTAGCATGTTGGAGGCAGGCTCTTCACCAAGGTGCATGGTAGGAGAATGAAAGACAACAGTTGGAAACCAAAAAGGGAAAAGTTCTTTAAGATTCAGACTGCTAGATGTAAACTTTTTCACCTTGAGAACAGTGATAAGCCTGCTGGTTTATCAAATAAAACTGATGGGCAGTCTCCATCACAGGAGTATTTCAAGACCTGCCTGGATAAAGCCCTCAGCAACTTGGTTTGACTTCATGGCTGACCCTGCTTTGAGCAGGAGGTTGCACCAAAGACCTTCCAACTTGACTGGTGCTATGAGTCTGTAAAAGAGAGGAGTTCTGTAGGTGGTTTTAAAATGTCCTGTGAACTGTTTCATTGAATCATAGAATCAGTCAGGGTTGGAAGGGACCACAAGGATCATCCAGTTCCAACCCCCCTGCCATGGCCAGGGACACCTCACACTACTTCAGGCTGGCCAGAGCCTCATCCAGCCTGGCTGCAAACACCTCCAGGGATGGGACCTCAACCACCTCCCCGGACAACCCATTCCAGGCTCTCACCACTCTCATGGGGAAGAACTTCTTCCTCATGTCCAGCCTGAATCTCCCCACTTCCAGCTTTATTCCATTCCCCCTAGTCCTATCACTACCTGATATCCTAAAAAGTCCCTCTCCAGCTTTCTTGTAGACCCCTTCAGATACTGGAAGGCCACAAGAAGGTCTCCTCGGAGCAGTCTCCAGACTGAACAGCCCCAACTCTCTCAGTCTGTCCTCATAGGAGATGAGCTCCAGCCCTCTGATCATCCTGGTGGCCCTGGCAATGTGATTTCTCCTGTCAGTATTCTATTATTGCCATGTTTAATATACACAAAAAATGCAGACAATTAAACTGGTCTTTAAAATGTACACTTGAACACAAACCTGTCTCCAAGGTGGGCTATCAGACCTTGGAGCTAGGCATGTTAGAAGAACCAAGACCTGTGTTTTATGGCTGCTTCCTGAAGGCAGTTTAGGCAGAAGCAGACAAAGTTTGGGTCTAATTTATCTTCCTTGCTTTCTGTTCAGTTCTTTTGATCCAGAAAGGGACTAGGTACAGTGCTATATATCAGTGATAGGATAGCACACTGATGGGCTAGTCCTCACAGGGACCTGATTGATGTGACCTAAAGATGTCCTCAGGAGGCTGAGGACTTTTTGCATGTGTGCAGTTTTGAAAAATGAGGAGCGTGATTAAAACACAGCAGGTGTCAGGTTTGGGACCACACTTCTCCAGTGGGTTAGTAACAAAGAAATGCATTGTAAGTTAAAATGGGAACATCTGAGTTACACCATGAGGCTAAATGTTGGTGAAGAAGCAATTCACTGACTTCCACTCTGTCTCTACAGAAATTCCTATGCTACCTTGGAAGGCTGTTTCAGAAAAACCTAATGCTAATTAGAAAATACTCCATACCCCAGACGTGCATTTTACAGAGTTCTCTGTAACCTTGGCATTCTTCTGTGCCCACACTTACAGCTATGTCTTCCTCTGACATTTGCTTCCTCGCTGACTGTCCTCACATTTGCCTTTTAAAACTATTTTTTTTTTTTTTAGGACTGAAGTAATTTATCAGACACAACTCACAGCATTTGCATCCTATTAGGAAACACTTTGAACTCATTCTTCATGACCAGTAAGAATGGTGATGATCATTTTCATTTGCACAGAAACTCATTCCAAAGCTTCTAACAAACCGGTGTGCAGTGACAGGTGAAGAACTGTAATTCCATTACTAAATTGTGGTCATTTCAAAGGGTCAAAACAAGCAGCTGTTTAATAACCTTGCTCTTGCACAGAGTAATGTGGAAGGTTTGAGTGTGAGAGATTGTGTTTCCTTTTTAATGCATCTTGACAGAGAAAAAATACTCTTCAACTGAGTAATAGTTTTCAGCATCCTTAGGCAGCTACGTTTCAGTGCTAGCAGGATATAAAAATGCAAGTGATGGAGAAAGATTCCCTATGATCATACTGCACAGGTATTTGCTGGAGTGTGGTGGGTTACTACTTTCTGTTCCAGATCTGTGAGAAATTTTAAAGGCATAGCCCTAAAAGCAGTACATGGAGGTATTAATGTATCTATCTTGCAGGACAATTGGAAGAGAAGCCACTCAGCATCCTCAGAAAGCATGGCTTTGGTATGCAGTGCTTTCAGCTGTGTGTAGGTAGATTTAATGAATCTAAGTCAACTGCCTGAAGAAACATGGAGACTCATGTACTCCTAATCTTCACTCAGAAAGGAATTAAAAGCAGGTGGTAAATCAGAAGTTTTCTTTGTCTAACCACTGGCAAATTATGCTTAGGAGCAATGTTTTAAAGATATACTTCAGAATGATGCTTCATTCAACCTGCTGGAAGGGTGAGTACAAAATGAATAGAGGAATGGAAAGAAGACACAATGATCTTAAATCAGTGAGGAGTACATCAACTCTTATCTCTTGAGTCAGCTCAGGTCTTTATGACAGCATAGACAGAGCTTGCCACTCCTGAGGCTCTCCAAGGCAAGGCATCAGGCACAGCTGGTTAGCAGGACCGCTTCTTCCCTGCAGTAGCTGCCATGTTCTGCAGCTCAGCCTCATCCTCTGTGGTAGCAGCAAGACTGAAGGGCTGCTCAAGGGAGAGAAGCTGCATGGGATGCTGACTTTGCTGGATCCCTTCTCTAGCCATGGCCAACTCAGTAGTCTGCTGTCACAAGTAGCTTTTACTTACACCTACAGCAAGATTCCTATCCCCTGGTTGGCTGTTTGTCATGATTATGTAATTTAATTATGAAATATTTAATAATAATAATAATGTTACCACTGATTTGGGAATTCACAGTGGTTTTTTTTTTTTTTTTATGGGTATGAGCATGGCAGAGAAAGCTTTAGTAACAATAACTCTTTGAAAAGAACCTCATGCTAAACCAGCTATGGTGAGAGAGAAACTGGGACTGCTATGGTATAAAGATATAGTCACTTGAGAGCCACCATGTAGGGTTTCATTTCAGGGTTGTGGGATTTGTGTGTCTGTGTGTGAAAGCAAAGCTGTGTCTTCAGAACACTTAGAAGTCATAGTGAACAAATCCATTTAGGAAGAATGTAACTTTTATTTCTGCAAGTTCACCACACAGAGTCTTTCTTGGGGTTTTGCCTTGATTCTCCTCAGTTATTCATTTGCTTTTTCTCAAGGTCCTCTTGCTTTTCAGAGATCTATATCTCTGTTTTCTCATATCCATGTCTTAGGAGGCCTGTAGTTCCCAGGAGCATTTTTTCTAATGTTTCTCTCTGTGGCATTTTTATATCTAAACAAAGTTTAATAATAAAGGTTAGAGGAACAGAGTACTACAGTGTGGGAGGATAAGATACAGTGTCCTATTCTGAAAGGGAAAAATTTCTTTGTGGAAGTTAAAATAGGGTGGGGGAAGGATTTTTTAAGTTGGTCCTTATTCATAAGTCATCTTTTTTACCTGGCATGCTAAGGAAGGTGTCTATCTACAACCCTACCATGTCATGTGCCATTTACAGTTGCTTAGATTGTCATATGTAAAGGTTACTTCTTTTATCTTTAGTTAAAATTTCTGTAACCAAATTTTAAAGAGGGGAAGAAGAAAAAAGTGTGAAGTGTCAGGATGCTTCTGGTGGGAAAGAGGTGATGACTTAAAAGAAAAATTTAGTTTCCCCCATTCTGCTGGTGTTTTTTCACCAGCATCCTGCAAATTCCTGTTGGTATGTAGTAATTAATGTGATCTTGATCTGTAGCCCTGGTGGTTACATGGAGAAGTTCTTAAAGCAGTCACAGGAACTCAAAACCTAGATTCATCTACAAAGAATTCTCAATGCATTATTTAAAAGGGAGGAGAAGCTTAAATTATTAATTAGTCATTACACAGTGAAATACCTATTCAGAGCAAGAATCAGGTTTTGACTTCCTGATAGTCCCAACAGTGAAAACTAGTGAAGCTCATCTAGAATCCATCCTTCATGCTGAACACTTTAGCTGAAAACAAGAAACCAATGAAACAATCCTCCTGTGTGAAAAAAAGTTACTTTGCCTATTAAACCTGAGGACACAATCATCAAACTAACAAAAGGTGCTTGAATAATTGGTTTGAAGCCTAATCTTTGCAGGGGAGTTCACAAAGGTTTCACAAAGCTGGGAGTCATTCTACTGCCTCAGAGTTTTTTGTCTACTTCAAAATTTCAGCCATAGTCTGGTTCCCAAACACCTCAATGTGATTAACAGAAAAAAAAAATTAAACCAGTATTCTTAGCTTTAGGGAGCTGAATACAGAAAAAGATCACAACCCAAATAAAAGATAATAAAACCTGTCTCATTCTTTTCTGGTACACTGTTAAAAGAGTGCATTTTTTTTCTGTAAATGTTATCTGAATGATGATTTCATGATCTGGATGAGGAGATTGAGTCAGTCATCAGTAAATTTGCAGATGACACCAAGTTGGGAGCAGGTGTTGATCAGTTAGAGGGTAAAAGGGCTCTGCAGAGGGACTTTGACCAGCTGGACAGATGGGCAGAGTCCAACAGGATGGCATTCAACAAATCCAAGTGCTGGGTGCTGCACTTTGGCTACAACAACCCCATGCAGAGCTACAGGCTGGGGTCAGAGTGGCTGGAGAGCAGCCAGGCAGAAAGGGACCTGGGGGTACTGGTTGACAGCAGCTGAACATGAGCCAGCAGTGTGTCCAGGTGGGCAAAAAGGCCAATGGAATCAAGAATAGTGTGGCCAGCAGGAACAGGGAAATCATTCTGCCCTGTGCTCCACACTGGTTAGACCACACCTTGAGTACTGTGTCCAGTTCTGGGCTCCTCAATTTAAGAAGGACATTGAGATATTTGAACATGTTCGGAGAAGGGCAACAAGGCTGTTAAGGGGCCTTGAACACAAATCCTACAAGGAGAGGCTGAAGGAGCTGGGATTGTTTAGCCTGGAGAAGAGGAGGCTCAGGGGTGACCTCATTGCTGTCTACAACTACCTGAAGGGAGGTTGTAGCCAGGAAGGGGTTGGTCTCTTCTCCCAGGCAACCAGCACCAGAACAAGAGGACACAGTCTCAAGCCACAACAAGAGAAGTTTAGGCTCGAGGTGAAGAGAAAGTTCTTCATGGAGAGAGTTGTTAGCCATTGGAATGTGCTGCCCAGGGAGGTGGTGGAGTCACCATCCCTGGAGGTGTTCAAGAGGGGATTGGACGTGGCACTTGGTGCCATGGTTTAGTAGTCATGAGGTCTTGGGTGACAGGTTGGACTTGGATGATCCTTGAGGTCTTTTCCAACCTTATTGATTCTGTGATTCTGTGAATGACTTAGAAACTTTGGCTAATTAAGGGTCCCTAGAAAACCATAGGGTAAGTGGGGGAAATACGTAGTTTCCCTTACTGCCCCTGAAAGGTGCTGATACAGATGGGAAAAGAAGTTCTATGGACTTGCTGAAACAGGGATGATTGCTCTAAGTCAAATGGTTGTTGAAGGCCCCTGCATTTTCATCAGTCTAGTTAGTTAGTTCTAATAAGTACTGAGATAGCAGATAGCAGATGTATTTAAAGATATTGATTACATATCATAATCCAGGCAAATGAGGAACACAGGATTGTGAGTAATTTCAATTTTTTTCCACAAGTCAACAGATTCTGTAATGTTATTTATCCACTTTTTGTTTGAAGATGCAGGAGCAGGGATGCTTTCTACTTGTCAACTTTTACACAAAGTCTATTTTTTTTTCATGCTGAAATACTGACTTTGAATGCTTGGGCTGATTCTGGTTTGCAAAATCTGATGACAAAACTGTTCTTCTCACCTGGAAAGACTAGGATTCCTAATTTAGTTCTCTGATAATGTAATGGTTTGGGAGTTATGATTAGGGCTCTTCCATAACACCAGAGAAAGAGGGAGTTCATTCAGCATTTTCTGAGGTATTGAAATGACAAATACATAATTTATTTCATAGAATGACTGTGAAGAATCACAAGTGGCATTCTTCAGAAATACATAGCAGCTCTTGGTCTTTCACAGGGTTATCAAAGTTTGTTGTACTGTACTTCCTCTTTTGCAACATTACCTGTTACTATGAATGTATTTTTGGTTTGTTTTTTTATACCAGATAATCTGTGGTTATTTCTTGCACTAAGCATGTAATTTGCTAGATATGGATATTGTCTTCCCTTACCTTTCAAACCTCTAATCTCTACACATTTGACCATTTCTATAACACTGTAAAAACTAAATAAGAAAACAGATACTCTGTAATATGCTGTACTCTCTCCTTGTCAGTTTTCAGTTCTGTTGCTTACTGCAAGCCCAAATTAAATTTCCTGCACCTGAATGGATGAACTGAAAAATTATCCTGGCACTTCAAATCTGAAAATGTAATATTAGCAGATTGAGGTCAAGGATTACCAACTTGAAGCACATCAGTAGAATGCTAATAGAAGCAAACCTTTCCTCCCTTTCTATGCCTTTAATATCTTGGTCAATTGGCAGTCATTTAGTAGGCCTGAGTCATCACAGAGTTATACAACAGAGACCCAAAAAGGACTCCTTTATGATTAGTATTGGAAACAAGCTGTATATAAGCTTTGGACTTAAAAAGCTTGCAGGGGTGAAGTGGCAATGATGTCTCATATAGTCCAGTAAATTTTATTAGCAGGAAATAGTAAGAGGAACATTAATCAAAAGATGCCATCGTTCGAGATATCATACACAATTGTCTTGGTTTGACAGCCTGGCTGTTGCATCAGCCATCAATTTAAAGAGAACTTTAATATTCTGAAGGTGTATTTAAATCAAAGGAAAAAAAGAAAAGAAAGAAAAAAAATGGGACATTTGGAATACCAAAACAAATAAGTGCTTTGCTGAACATTCCTACACTCGTGTTTCTTGAAAGCCCCGCTCTGCTTTCTCTGTGCATGAAAAAAAAAAATGTTTTTTTCAAGTGTTCTGCTTTGGGTGACAGCGTTTAAGAAGTGGGAAAAAAAGTAAGGTGACATTTCTGATGAGCAAGCATGCCTTGCTGATCATTTCTGCTCCTAGGGCTAGGAAAGGTTCCTAGAAATATAGTAGGGAAGTGGTGCCAAAGTCCATTCTCCAAAAGAGCATTATAGATACAACACATCAGCTGAGAGGATGAAGCAAGAGCAGCTGCCATTACCTGCTTGTGTCTTGTGGAGACATTGGGGAAATTTGTCTTTCGTTTCTCCCTGCTTCAGCTCCTGCATGGTACAACTGTAAATTGGCTCCCCTTCAGTCCTGTCCCTGTGTCTTTTGAAACTGGTCTTTGATAGGCAACGTTGTGCTGGCAGTTTTGGCTTCAGAGTGACTCTTAGGTCTGCAGCATGTATGATGGCTTTCAAAAAGTATTCAGGAAGAAGTAGAAAAAAAAAAAAAAGAGGTTCAGACAACATGGCTTCATTTCCCTTTGGCTAAAATTCAGGGACACACATTGGTTGCAAAACTGTGCTGTGCATATCAGCCTAGAGGCTGGCATCACTTCCTGCCTGTGTGTGGAAAATGAACTCAACAGGCTGAGCTAATCTGGTCTGCAAAAAGTAGTATGCATCTCTTGCTGTATGGTATGTCATTAGCTGAATCTCTTGCTCTCACACAAGGCAGTGGGTATTAATCTGTCAGAAAGTGGAAACATGGTGACTCTTAATGTGGTATGAGTGAAGAAGATGTGTTGAAGAATGGGGGAGCATCCTGTTCTCAGAAGTTCTGCTGTTCTGTTCATGAATTTCATCCCAGGTGGATGGTCTGAATAGCACTTTTTGTTTCTAAATGATTTGCTGAATGAGGAAAAGAGAATTGTGAGTGCATACATATTACTGAGCTTGTATGTCAGGAAGGCTCCTTTCTTTTCCCCTCTTTCAGAGAATGGAGGATTTTTGAAAGAGACTTTCAGCTCTGCTTCTAGATGAAGCCAATTCATAAACAAAGGTCAAGCAAAGCATCCAAGTCTTTGTGCATTTTCCTGCTGCTGGGATGTTGTATTCTTTCCTATCTTTCATGAGCCAGACTTAATGAACAAATCTGGTGGGTTTATTGGCATACATTCACCAGCAAAAATCCCCAGTGATTAAGGGTGGTTACTCCACTTGTCCAATTAAACAGTAAAAACACTTTGGGAGAAAAGGTTTTCCTCTCCAGGGCTCCTCAGGAAGCTAACATGCTTCTCTTTTCATGTTTGTTTAATTTTTCATTCAGCTAATGAAATAATTGAGAATCAGACCTTAAAACTATGATTATGTTATTAATAATGGATGGGCAGCATTAGAAAGGGCTAATCAACCTGTTAGAATGTTCTTTAATAATGTGTGCAACATAATGTCAGCCTTGTAAAGTGCTCATTTGAAGGGATATTTTCCCCAGTGGTTGCATTTTCATTATTACTGATTCATCTACTGCAAGTAGCAATTTAAATCTACTTCTCAACTTATCAGTGCTATTAATTGAAATACATTGGGTGAGATAGTGTAGCTTTATTTAAGTGCATTTGATTTATTTTACCTAGACTCTTAAACTGCAGTTTAGGCCAGTTCTCAACAAGACTCAGGATCACTTGCCCACCTGCCCCTGTTTGACTTCAGTGCACTCCTGTGCTCTGTGCCTACTCCTCTCCTCCACTATGTTGCACTAGCCACTGTTTTTATCTCTAGCCTTCATTTCACTTTAGGTAATTAAGCTAAGCATGGAACCAATTAAAATTCAGTTATAACAGCCTGGAACTGACTTTTCAAAATAGTTTTTTCCCCTGGCATGCAGCAGTAGTTTCAAAATGTTGTATGCATTCAACAGTTTGGAGATGGGGCATTAGTAAAATTGAATGGGATATTCTGATGTGTTTATTAACTACAACAAGAGCTGGGTGGCTTTCCTGAGGTCCCCACAGTGGTCTTTTCATTCAATAGTGTGTGTTAGTTATACCCCATGTAGCTGGGAGATGTCTTTAAATGGGAATATATGAAATGAAAGGTCAGGGTGAAAGACAACACAGCCTGAAACGTGCTTTGGTATGGATAGGTATTTTTTCAGTCTTAGTTGAAGAAGACAAGCTGTATACTGCAGATGTGAAAGGAATCTGGTGAATTTCTGTCATTTGTTCTCTAAAATGCAATTTAAATCTGCTTCTCAACTTATCAGTGCTATTAATTGAAATACATTGGGCAAGACAGTGTAGCTTTATTTAAGTGCATTTGATTTCTCTTACCCAGTCTCTTAAACTGTGGTCTAGGCCAGTTCTCAACAAGACTCAGGATCACTTGCCCACCTGCCCCTGTTTGACTTCAGTGCACTCCTGTGCTCTGTGCTGGGAGATGTCTTTAAATGAAAATATATGAAATGAAAGGTCAGGGTGAAAGACAGTGTGGGCTGAAATGTGCTTTGGTATGGATAAGTATTTTGTCAATCTTGGTTGAAGTAGACAACCTGAGTGCTGCAAATATGATAGCAGTCTGGTGAATTCCTGTCGTTTGTTCTCTAAAATGCATCCTAGAGCTCTGTCAAGGTATCTCAGCAAAAAAACCCCCAAAACCTCCCACATTTTATTTCCTATAAGTTTGTGTACAACATAGGTGTAATTAGACAGGCACATAGAGTGATAAGTGGGATCCGTATGCACACCTAAGTACATTCATCTACCTGTGGTCATAAACATCTTTCAAATGAATCCAATCATGGCACTTTCAGGCTGGGCCTAGAACATTTTCCACAGATCTTGAGCAGAAAGTGGTAGAAGGTAAATAAATTACTATTGGATGTAAAAAGGAAAATAATGCTAAGTTCTAAACAATCCCATTGGATGAATATCTACCATAAGAATCAGTTTGGTAACCTAACTTTCTCTCCTTTTGGTTTTCTCATTCTGGGAGACACTAACTTGTGTTTCTGCTTGGCTTTGCTGACCTTGGTTGTGTTCTTTGTTAAGGCTGAGTATTCTAACAACTAACTCTCTACTCTTTCTCTTGTCTCGTGTACAAAGGGGTAAGGAAAGGAGCAGGGAGAGGAAGCTGTTGCAGCTCTTCTGGTTTTGTCCAGGGGAGTTCTTTAGCTGTTTATAAACTGTAAATATCTGAAAATATATGTAAATATTGTATATTTTGTACATATTCATTGCATTTCATTTTAGGTTGTAGTTTTGCTTGTAAATATAGCTTTCATTTGCTTCCAAGTGAGCTGCTCTGGCAATTTTATGTTGGGGGGAGTTTTCAACCCACCACACCAGTAATTACAAAAAACTCTACAAATCCAATGTGCAAAGCTTTGGCAAGTTTTTCAAAGTAATGTTCTTGGTATTTGCATGTTTCTTTGTGGCATTATTTGGCCACTGGTAAGAAGCTGTTCCCTGGAATTGTCTTTGCCAATGGACTGGACTATTTTTAGCTCCTCTGAGTTGCTTAAGAGACAACTGTAGGATTTCATAACGCTGTCCAGGGAAGGGAAGGGAAGGAAGGACATCTTAAGGCAATGAAAATTTCTGCAACTGGAGCTGAATCAGCAATGCCATCAATATGTATAGCCTTGTGTGATGTCAGCTCTCACAGAGCCTGGGAGAATCCTAAGCATTGGAATCTGTCCCAGTTAGGCAGAGGGAACAGCAAAAGTGCCAAGTGCCTCCTGTTAGGATGCCTTTTGTGTTGACATCTGCAAGAAGAGATTCCTTGTCAACTCTTCAGACTATACACTGAAATCATTCCCCCTTTAATCTTGGCTTCATCACTCCTCTGTTCCATCATCAATATCAGCCTGAAGGTTTCCTTTCCCTTCCTATCAGAGTTGAGGTGAAGAAGGACTACTGGAAACTTTATTTCCATCACAAGTTGTATTACAGAAAAATATAATTTACCTAACAACAGTTATAAATCTCATAAAATAATGGGCTGAATGACCTTGTACTCTATCTACACCCTCATTCAGATGTGAAAAGCTGGAAAAACACTTGACAGGCCACACAGGAAATCATGAATCCACATGAAAATGTGATTTTTGCAAAGTTCTCTTAGAATAAAACAACGAAGGAAAGCTTTTCACTTCTTTCACAAAAGAGTTTATTTCTGCCAGTGTCAATATTCCACTTTTACCCTTAAGCCCTTTTGGGTTAACATTTTCTTAGGCTTCATAAGACAGTCTTGTTGAAACAGATAGTGGAAACCTTTATATCAAAAGCTAGTACTATAATAAGATCTGGTGCTATATCTAGCCCTGATTTCTTCCTACTTACCCTTTCTTTCCCTCCTGTGTTTTCAGTTTTACTTTTACCTCTGTTGCTGATGTTTCTCCCTTTTTTAATTTTTACCAAGCCAATGGCTGATTGTATAAACTGTACAGGCTAAAAACTAGCTTTTTCACAATCCTTTTCACACCTCACCTTTATTCTCCACCTTCCAAAAGGAGCTGTTTTACCGTGTACATAATGCCACAAAATAAACCCACATGCACTTCAAACCCCATCCTTCCCTCCCTTTCTGCTCTAGAGATTCTGCACTTGCACCTCTGAACAATAGCAGCAGCAGGAAAAACATTTCTTTTCTCCCATTAATTGTTTTTAAGCTATTCCCTGGATATGTTTTCCCTGTAAGGTAGTGCAGAACATAACTAATGCAGCTAATAACATATGTCCTATTAGGAAAAACTGAAAAGACATCACCTGGGAGAATTCAATGCATTTCTCTCCCATAGAGAATTCCTGCCACAGAACAGTGCAAACTGGTTTTGCAGGTGCAAATCCTGCCTGGCCTTTCTGCACCATGCTGTAAATCTGTATGCAGTGGGCTTTTTCCTTCTAGATGTCTCTGCCTACTTCTCAGGTGGTAGCAACTGCCCCCAGTGTAGGATGAGATCCCTCATGGACTTCTCCACATCCCCATTTCTTTCTGCATTTCTGGGCAGAATATGTCTTTGAAGCTTCAGCATGAGACAGGAGGATAGGTGTAAGGGAGAGTTCCAAGAGATTACAGGTGCCTGGGACTGGAAAAGGAGCATCAACCAGAAATATGTCTGCAACACCAGGCAGGTGAAGTGACCTGACTCCTCCTAACTACCTGATTAGGCCTCTTGACAGGCAAAGCTATTTGAAGAACTCTTGTAATGCTGTAGAAGAGCTGAAATAACACTCATATTATTACTGAAAATGATGTGGGTAAAGATACATTTTAATACTTTCTTGATTTTCTCTCTTCATACAGTTTGAAAGGCAGTCCTCCAAAAAAGCTCATATAATCTTAACAGGTGCACTTGACTGCTGCCCTAAGTGGACACATTTTAAGTGTGGAAAATCAATATATGGTTGTGTGGTCATTCTTCACCTTGCCACAGTGTCTCTGGCTTCAGTGCCTCTACAGAGCCAAGTACAAGCAGAAAGAACAGCAGTGAAATGTCACCTCCTTAGCTGCAGCCAAGTGGTGAATGATTCTCATCTGGAGAAGAGAAGGAGCCAGGGAGACCATAGAGCTGCCTTCTAGTACCTGAAGGAGACCTACAGGAAGGCTGTGGAGGGCCTTTTTACAAGGGCTGGCAGTGACAGGATGAGAGGGAATGGATTGAAGCTTGAAGAGGGCTGATTTGGACTGCAGAGTAGGAAGTAATTCTTGACAGTGAAGGTGGTGAGACACTGGAACAGGTTGCCCAGGGAGGCTGTGGATGTCCCCTCCCTGGAGGTATTCAAGGCCAGGCTGGATGTGACCTTGAGCACCCTGGGCTAGTGGGAGGTGTCCCTGCCCATGGCAGGGGGTTGGAACTGGATGATCCTTAAGGTCCCTTCCAACCCAACCCATTCTATGGTTCTATAGTTCATCTTATTTCATACCTTTGTTTAGATGTCCATCCAGAACACACACACCTGGCATTCACCTGCAGCTGCCAGGATCTCTCCCTTCAGTTGTCTATGCAATGATTTCCCTTATTTGAAGCAAGAGCTGCTCTTCCTTTTTTCAAGTCTTGCCATTGCTTGCATACACCTCAACAAACCTGGTCATCAGCTGCTTTTATATTGTATACATTTTTTTTCTCTCAACTTACAGTAAAATATCTATGAGCTATAACTGGAAAATTTAACCTCTTGCAGCTGTGGGTAGCTCAGGTAGACAAGAGGACTTCTGAATGTGAGTGGAGCACATGACATGTCAATTGAAAAGTGACTCTTAAAACTCTGTTTCAAAATGATTATTTGATATGCCTAAATTAAGTTTTGAATGCTTGTAGTTTCTTCTTTGTTTATCTTGGTATGTAGTCATATTTGGCTAATTAATATCTTTTTGGCTTGTTTGGCATTCCCAACAATACTTTCTCACAAATATAACTGAAAAATCAACCCCAAAAAAATTTTCCATTAGACATTATTAACATTCTTCACCTATTATTTACTACCTTGAGCTAAATGCACATAATCATAAACTTGTGGTTTTGTCATATTGGTTTAAATAAAAAAATGTAAATGATGTGGCTTATCTTTCTGAATTTTATGCTGCATGCAAAATTTGTCAAGCTTTGCAGATTATCACTTAAGGGTATGGAAATCTCTGGTGATTATTGTTTTATCACAGTCTTCATGAGACTTCAAACAGGAATTAAAGTAGCCTCAGTACTGGTCTCATGTCTGCATAGTAGTCATTCACATCATTAGTTGATTGCAGTAATAAACTAAATCCAACATAGATTTGAGCTTAATTTGGGTTGCAAATTAGAGGGTCACCTGAGTTTCCAAACTGTGAATACTTCTAAGCTTGTTGTCTGGGTTTAGGTTATGAAAGAAGAAGAGACAACTGTAATGAAGTACAGTTTAATTTGCATCCAAACATTTCTTTTGCACTTTGAGGTTAAACAAGTTCAGCACTAGTTACAGATCTGAGCTTTTAAATTTTGGCCTGTTTCTCACCATGCAGCATGCAGAGACATCACTTAGGATGTTAGGGAAGATATGAAGCAGGTCCCAGAGACGAGCTGAAATGATGACTTCTTTTTGTTGTCATCATAATGAAAATAGCTTCCCCAAATCTGAGGTTTCTAACTGCTTTTGTATCTAGAATTTACCTTCTAGTTAGGTTTCTATGTTTTCCTCTCTTTGTCTTAATCTAATCTTCTGTTTTTATCAGTAAGACTTTATATTAGAAAATGTCATGATAATTTATTATGTACTTTTTCCTATAAAAGTCCATTTAATATCATTGGCTGGGGTCAGAGCGGCTGGAGAGCAGCCAGGATGAAAGGGACCTGGGGGTACTGGTTGATAGTAGGCTGAACATGAGCCAGCAGTGTGCCCAGGTGGCCAAGAAGGCCAATGGCATCCTGGCCTGCATCAGAAATCGTGTGGCCAGCAGGAGCAGGGAAGTCATTCTGCCCTGTGCTCAGCACTGGTTAGACCACACCTTGAGTACTGTGCCTAGTTCTGGGCTCCTCAATTTAAGAAGGACATTGAGATACTTGAAAGTGTCCAGAGAAGGGCAATGAGGCTGGGGAGAGGTCTGGAGCACAAGCCCCATGAGGAGAGGCTGAGGGAGCTGGGGGTGTTTGGTCTGGAGAAGAGGAGGCTCAGGGGAGACCTCATTGCTGTCTACAACTACCTGAAAGGAGGTTGTAGCCAGGAGGGGTTTGGTCTCTTCTCCCAGGCAACCAGCACCAGAACAAGAGGACACAGTCTCAAGCTGTGCCGGGGGAGGTTTAGACTGGAGGTGAGGAGAAAGTTCTTCACAGAAGGAGTAATTGGCCATTGGAATGTGCTGCCCGGGGAGGTGGTGGAGGCACCATCCTTGGAGATGTTCAAAAAATGATTGGATGTGGCACTTGGAGCCATGGTTTAGTTGTCAGGAGGTGTTAGGTATTAGGTAACAGGTTGGACTTGATGATCTCTGAGATCTTTTCTGATCTGGTTGATTCTGTGAATGCTAGTTAGTACATGCATGTTTACATACTCTACCAGCCAAAATGAGAAAGAAGGAAATATACTGAGGTGAAGGAAGGAGCCTAATTTACTCCAGTGTTTTAAGAGATCCATTTTGCTGTCTAAATGATGTGAAGCTAGCAGATTTAAAAAGAAAAAACAGCCAACATCTGAGTCTAGCCTAGCTTTACACTAAAATGGGATTAGATTTGCTCATTTTGAGAGTCTGTTGTTTTAAAAGCCATCAAGAGTTAATTTTATGTTTCTCAATTATTCTTGCTGTGACTCGATTCTTTTCTACTGAAAAGTTCAATGTGTGTATCTGATTAAAAAAAAAAAGCAAAACAAAAAAAAAATGAAAAAGAAGGACTGGTTCCATTTAGAAATCACTCAACTGGGTTTAGGATTTTAGATAAGCTGATGGGCTGAATGGCTGATTATAAGATCTCATTAGGGACATGCTTTGAAGCCACACTGATTGAAGCTATTACATCAAGACTGAACAAAATTGTGGCAAATATCCAGTGCAGACAATTTAGAAATTAGTTTCTCCTTCAGAGGAAGCTGTTGTTTCAACCTGCTTAAGCTTACAATTCTTAGATTGCTTTATTTTCTTCTAAATTAAACTGAAGCACTTCAGGAGAATTGATGTTAGTCTCCTTGAAGTTGGAATATGTTTTCCAAAATGTAAATCAGGGGGAAACACAATTTTTGGAACAGAAAAAGGCATTCAGTATGGTGTCACACTGGTATTTTATGTTTTTATGTGGTAGAAAAAACAGCTGTTAACTGAACATACCTGACATCAAAGAGGTTATTGAATATCTTAGGCTCCAAAAAAGAAAGCTCTGTGCTATTTCTGTGAATGAAACTACTGTTGTTAGCCAAGGGCTCTACTATGTATGCATATATATATATATGTGTATGTGTGTTTGTATGTTATATATATGTTTATAATTCCTTACTTGTGAGGGAAAGTTTAGTTGCAAATATTTCCCTAAGTCTTCCTTCTGGGCAGAGACAGTAACAAACTAACCAGTGCTGCACAGGCAATTTGTGTTTTGTCCCAGCTTAGGGTAATATGTAGCCAGCAAAATTATTCATCTGCAAATGGTGTAGCTGGTTCTGCCACTGTACTCAACCTTAAGTGTCTGTTTACTTCAGATGCTACAGAAGTGTAGTGATATTTTCATCTCACATCTTCAGGAAAGTCCTTTTCATCTGCCCATATTCTTTTGAAGTAATTTTCTGTAGCCTTCATCATCTCCTTAGATGTTAGTATTATTAAATAGTTTCATTTTTCCTCTGACAGTTGATCTTCAAACCTAGTAAAAGTTCAGCTTATGCATTTCCTTCTCTATCTTCCAAAAAACTATTTTCAAGCTATATTTTTTGCATCACCCTTTCAATTCTCTACTTCGTTTTTTAGATTTTAATTCCCTAAAATCTCAGCTCTGTTGGCCTGCCTCCTACAACACTTTTTTTTTTCATTTAAATTTTGACCCTCCAAGTGGTTAGTGTCTCTCTAGGTTTTTTTTTTCCTGGGTTTTTTTGTTTGTTTGTTTGTTTGTTTTTTGTTTGTGGGCTCTTGGGGAGGGTGGGGTTGTAGGTTTTTTTGGTTGGTTGGTTGGTTTGGGGGTTTTCTTGGGGGGGTTGTTATCTTGAATTCTTTCTTGGTGCTGTGCAGTCAGTCATATTGTCAGCTTCTCTGTTAGCTGGCCTCTATGTGATCATTATTTTCAGTGGGTTCTTTACACCTGCTTATGGTTTCTACTGTTTATGCTTAAAAAACTAAAACTGCCTCAAAGTACTCATCTTCAGCACTCCAGTTCTGTACTTCAGCTGAAAATTCTGTTCCTTGTGTCATTTCTTAGGTTTTATATGACCACATGTAGTTAGAGTAGCAGTCACAAGAGCAGCTGGAAGGCTGTGCAAAAAACCAAAAATAATTCTCATAAATTAAATTCTTCAGAACCTGAGACTCAGAAGAAAAGCATAATAGGTCTTGCATCTGGCAAGTTTATGGTCTCTGCAGGTCTTTTATTCTGAGTGTGACAGAGTATATGGACTGCTGTAATAAATGACACACTTTATACTCCTTAGCAATACTTCATTTTAGGGATCACAGACTTTAAAGAGGAAAGCATCCGAGTCAGTATTTTACACGAGTCTGGCTTGCAGCCATTACCATTGAGTCTTGTAATTTCTTGTTTAAAATAGCTGTAATCCTTGATGTTCATTGATCTTGACATACAGTGGCAGATTAAGATTCTATTACAGTATTAGCTTGCCAGGTGCTCACAATGTTTGCAAATGCAGACAACATAAGAGTTCTGGGAAACCAGAAGATACCTGCAGCAACAGTCCCAAACTCTGTAACCATCCCAGGCTGAGTTGTGAAATCCAAAGTGGAGTCTTTCAGAGCTTTCAATATTGTTTGTGGGTTTTTTCCCTGTATCAGTGACACTGGTAACTTTTACATGTTCTGGTCTAAGGCTTGCTGCAATCTCATTGAGAGACAGATCTGAAGTTCATGTGAGATAGCCAAACACTTTCATCTAACAATCTGTTGTTCGCCATGAAAATTTAGGGAAACTTCTGTATGATGCTTCTCAGTGTGACCCTTGAGTGATATAAGTGCATGAATACTTTTGTAACATAAGGTAAAATAGGGAAATGCTACTATATTTTCATTTTTGAATGAAGAAGTGAACTGTGTAGATGAAATGCCATGCTAAAGGACTCAAAAGAAACCCCTTGGTGGGACTGGGAATCAAAAGTTGCTTTCTCAAAGTTCTCCTCCTTGTGGGACGCTGTTAAAAGGATGCAAGCAGCACACAGGCATGTGCCCAAAGGCAGTCAGTTGTAGAAACTGAGCCTGAGGAAGTAACAAGAGGTTGTGACCACAGGCATAATTTCTCTTTTCATACAGCAGAGAAATTCCTCTCTGAATTCTTCCTGACAGGTGTCAGCCACGGGAATCTTCTACCTTGTTTCAGATACTGTTTCTTAAAGCATGTAAATGCTTTGTCCAAATTCACTCTCAAGTCTGTACTCAATCTCAGGTTTTAAGAGCTTTAAAAATCACTCAGTCACCTTAAAACAGCTTTGTTATTTGACAAGACTTGTTGCTTCTTAGTTTAATTCTACTGAAAAAAATAACACAAGCCAAGTAGAGCTTTGTGAATGACACAGCTGTTCCTACAGTCCTGGATTTATCTGTGCAGCTCTTCTGCCCAGAGCAGTTCTCCCCTATGAGAGTTTCCTTCCTCTGGTCTAGGCAGGCTCAGAAGTGGGAAAATTGTTTGTCCTTCTCTGGACACCGTCTCTAGGTTAGAAGTGCTTCTCTGGAAGTCTGTCACCTGCCCATAACCTGTTTCCATCTAATGAAAAGAGGTTTTTCAGTCAGGCTGCTGCCTCATGTTGTCTACTCAGATTCTGTCACTTTACTGTTGATCGTGTTTGGAAAGCCTAACCTTCCAAAAGAAATCAAGAGCCTCTGGAAGAAACTAGAAGCCCAGAGCTGACTGGTTTTCTGCTTTTTCCAAGAGAGACCTTTGGTTTTACCTTACTCAATGTAGTAGACCGTGTAGCAAGGAATATTTGCCCATTTTTATGGGCATATCATGAATATAGCCATATGAAGAAGTTATTTTTAGTCACAGCATTTTGCCATGTGCTACAGATAATGTATGATGACACAGATTTCAGAAAAAGAGAAAAAAAAATTAAAATGTTAATTAAAGTAAATTAGTCCTGTCTGGAGAGGAACTTTTTCTTTCTTCTGTGATGGAAAACAGCCAGTTGTTCTGGGGTTTATGTTTCTTCTCTTACAAACAGATTTCCTCTCTGTATGCATTTATCACATCTGTCTTCTTCCTGTGCATCCCTTAGGAAACAGTTTTTTGAAGACTAGGAAAAAAACTAAAGCTCAATATGGCACAGTAATATCCCCTTTTAAGCTCAACACAGTAATTTTTATCTATTATCTAGCATATATTATTTTAAATACCAGAAAAATTATACCCTAGACTGAGCTGTACTGCACATTGGGTTTTAATCTCCTTCTCCCTAGCAACCATCAAAAGGAACAATAAGGGCAATGAACAGCCAAATAGGGCATCAAAATGAAGAAAAATAGTGTCTCTGTGGGGGGAAATTAATCTTCAATCACTTTTTCTCTGCCGTCCCTAAAACTGAAGGTTAGAACAATAAACATTTTGAAAGAACAGTTGCAAAATAGCCCCAGAAACGGTCTTGGTTTCCAGAACAATCAGTCTTTTTCCAAAACAAGCATGATAATACCTAGAGGATCCTACTGACTTCAGGAAGTTCAGAAGACATCCATGCTCCAACACACAGAAAGGAGAAGCAGCAGCCCTAGGTCCTGTCTTCACTGGAAAAAAAAAAAAAAAAGGGGGATGTCTTTACAGTGAATTAAATGTGTTGAGATGGCAGTGGTGACAAGAGTGACATAGCTCTAGTTTGGTCATAGGTATTTGGTCATAGGTAATCTGAGGTTATCCTTATGCTGAAATACAAAGCCAGCCTTGGTGAACTTCAATAATTTCTTTAAGTGGGGGTTTCAAAGGAAAGAAATTTAATGGCCATTCTGGGTTATTTATTTAAATGCAAAATGGCAATGATTTCCCTGTATCCATGGGAGGTCAAGCCTGAACGTGTTGTGTACTGGCAAGCAGAGTGCAACCTTATAGCCAGGAATTAAAACTCCAGCTGCTTTGACTTTCTGTGTTCAATACAGGTTACATTATAATAAGTAATGATTTCTCTTTCAGTGCAGGCTCAAAGGGTGAGTTTTGTACTTCCAAGGGTCAGTCTCAAATTGAAAAGGACTGCATGTGGTTGAAGATGCCTGCATTTAGGTAAATGAATAGGAATCAGGATTGGATTTTAGCATTGCTTTTTGCTCTGAATGCAGTGCAAATGAACCCGTGCATGTTTCAGAAGTGTGTTTCAACACTACATCTCTCTGTAGTGTTACATGTTTGGGGAATTTAATCTTATTCTCAGTAGCCCTTTTAGGTAGAAGCAGCAGAGAACCAGGGCTGCACCTCATTACATTGAATTTCAGACTGAATTTTGCTAAATGTGAGAGCAATAGGACATAGCAAAGTGCCACTTACCACTACTACTTGACTATGGAAGGAGTCTAGGAAAACTGGCTGTCTATATTTTAGCCTGGAGAAGAGGAGGCTCAGGGGAGACCTTATTGCTGTTTACAGGCTGGGGAGAGGTCTGGAGCACAAGCCCTATGAGGAGAGGCTGAGGGAGCTGGGGGTGTTTGGTCTGGAGAAGAGGAGGCTCAGGGGAGACCTCATTGCTCTCTACAACTACCTGAAAGGAGGTTGTAGCCAGGTGGGGCTTGGTCTCTTCTCCCAGGCAATCAGCACCAGAACAAGAGGACACAGTCTCAAGCTGTGCCAGGGGAAGTTTAGGCTGGAGGTGAGGAGAAAGTTCTTCCCAGAAAGAGTAATTGGCCATTGGAATGTGCTGCCCAGGGAGGTGGTGGAGTCACCATCCCTGGAGGTGTTCAAGAAAAGCTTGGATGTGGAACTTGGAGCCATGGTTTAGTTGTTGTGAGGTGTTAGGTCTTAGGTAATAGGTTGGACTTGATGATCTCTGAGATCTTTTCTGACCTGGTTGATTCTGTGATTCTGTGATATTTGTTGGTTCACATTAATTAATCAGTAGTTTAATGATAACACAGTCAAAAATGAATGAGGATTTTATATTGATTAAGAAATATGGTGAACAGAAAATCACTGTGGTTGCTTTCAAAACAAAAAAAAATTCTGATTTGAAGCGATCTACAGTTTATAAGAGATTTCTTATCCTTAAGGTACTGTAGAACTAAAAATATTTTTCAAGGAGAAATATTTCACCAAAGGCAATTTTATTGCGTTATTTTATTTTATTATTTTACTCTGTCTTGGTGTTTAAAGAGGCTTGGTGATTTTCAAGTACTTTGTGAGAAGAAAAAGTAAAGACAGTCTCAAAACCATCCCAGAGACAAACTACAAATAAAAACAAGGACTGTCATTTTTAACTCATTTTTTAGAACCTGCTCTCACAGGTTGTTCTGAGCTGAAGATACTTTTTGCTTCTTAGTTTTTAATTTGGTCTTGTATGTTCATAGCAGAAAGTTGGCGCAGAGTGTTGTCAGACTGGTCTTTCACACATGGGTTCCTTGGTGAGTGAGAGTGTGCATTCACATCAAGAGGTGTGAGCCACAGCATTTTCTGAAGCAAACCTGTGCAGTGCAGTAAAACCACTGTCAAGAGATGTTTCCTTGTCTATTATTACCTCAAGTTTGCTTTTTTGTTATGATCATTCAATTATCACTAATTTTTGTCCATTAAGTGGCCACTATTTCTCTCCCGTTTCATTGCTTATGACTACCTGCTGGCTGACAGCCAGCTGAATGTGAGCCATCAAGTTTGCCCAGGTGGCCAAGAAGGCCAACAGCATTCTGGCCTGTACAGTGTGGCCAGCAGGATTAAAGAAGTGATCACACCCCTGTACTCAGCACTGGTGAGGCCACACCTTGAATACTGTGCTCAGTTTTGGGCCCCTCATGCCAAGAAGGGCATTGAGCTGCTGGAGAATGTCCACAGATGAGCAATGAGGGCTTATGAAGGGTCTGGAGAACAAGTCTTATGAGGAGCAGTTGAGGGAACTGGGATTGTTTAGTCTAGAGGAATCTGAAGGGAGACCTCATTGTTCTCTACAGCTATCTGAAATGAGGTTGTAGTGAGGTGAGGATCAGTCTCTTCTTCCTAGTATTAAGTGATAGAACACGAGGAAATGGCCTGAAATTGCACCAGGAAAAGTTTAGGTTGGAAATTAGGAAAACCTTTTTCATTGACAGAGTGGTCAGGCATTGGACCAGGCTGCCCAGAAAGGTGTACCCTGGAGGTGTTAAAAAAAAAAATTTGTATACATGGCACTTTGGGACATGGTTTAACAGCCATGATGGTGTTATGTCAATGCTTGGGCTCAATGGCCTTAGAGGTCTTTTCCAACCAAAACAATTCTACAGTTCCAATACTGCATATACACACCCTTTCACCAGAGCCTCAATTTAAGCAGGCATTAACCTTTGATCTTTACACATAAATCAGTGTCCTGTTCTTGAATTTGTTCTTCTTTTCTTTAAATTCCCCCTGCTTTTCAGAAGCAGGAGCACAAAGCATTAGACATCATCCCATTGCTAGATTCAATGAGATCATAGAATCATAGAATGTCAGGGTTGGAAGGGACCACAAGGATCATCTAGTTCCAACCCCCCTGCCGTGGGCAGGGACACCTCACATCTTTCTTATATTGTGCTGGGGTTAAATAATGCCATAAAATGTTGTTAGTCTTGTATAGCTTGTAATAGTTTGGGGTTGGATTAACAAAGTGGGAATTATAAAAATCTAGTTATTTTTATTTTCCCCACCCCCCACCCCAAAACTATGTACAAAACCGATAAAAATTATTTACAGGTCGTGAATCCTTCCAGGATGATTGTGGCAATTTTTGACACAGTTTAGAGAGTTCAGAGACTGGAAAAGGCTAAGCCACAAATAGCTTCACCCACTTATAAATCAAAGGCTGACCAATAACCCTTANACTTATAAATCAAAGGCTGACCAATAACCCTTAGGGAGCTATGAGCAGGCCAGGTTTACTCATGAAAATCGGAGTAGGAAGTTGGAGATGGTCCCTAGCTCACTCTCTCTGCTGACAGGCTCCAGAAGCTGTCGAGCTGTGATCCAATTCGAGGCTCAGGCTTTACAGGATTCGTCCCAGGGAGAAGCGAAACAGCAGGCAGGTCCCAGGCAGGCAGGGTCACTGCTTTGCTGGCAGGCTCCTGAGCAGGATCGGTCCCAGTCCGGCGGTGGCAGGCAGGTCCCACAGCTGGTGGGCTGTCCAGGGAGAAGTGAGCAAGAGCGGCGAGAGATGAGCGCCCAAAACGGCAGAGCCAAAATGAGCGGCCCGAAAAAACACGGGTGAGCAGTGTGAAATTGAGAGTGGCAGAAAGTGAGAGCCCCCACTGCTCTCTGCTCACCCTTTTGTACATTCCTATACAATCTCTTCAGTCCAAAATGTGAACTATCCCCCTTATCACGTTTCATGGAATCATAGAATCATAGAATCAGTCAGGGTTGGAAGGGACCATAAGGATCATCTAGTTCCAACCAATCTAGTTTCCAAATCCCAGCAGGCTTCTCCCCACACTGGTAAATACCTGTGTGGGGACAATAGGTGGCTATTACTGTCAGCATGGCAGGGGAAGAGCCTTTCACACCTTTGTCTGCCCTGTTCAGACCTCTGCTGATAGACAATGAGGGAAGGTGGGGGGGATTTGGAGCACCCTGCAACATAGCTAAAATGTCTGTTGGGTTTCTTGTTTTCTTTTTAGCATTGGATACTCATGGTGTAAAATAGGTCCTGATGACAGTCCAGTATGGTCTTCAACTGGAAACCATTATGATAGAGGAACTTCCCTTACCTCCACCGAACAATGACTAGTGAAGCAGACACACTACGCTTGCTCTTGGAGAGCACACTGTCCTCTGTGCATCAAGTTGTGCCAGGGGAGGTATAGACTGGATATTAGGAAGAAGTTCTTCACAGAGAGGGTGACTGCCCATTGGAATGGGCTGCCCAGGGAGGTGGTGGAGTTGCCATCACTGGAGACATTCAAGAGAAGCCTGGATGAGGCACTTAGTGCCATGGTCTAGTTGATTGGATAGGGCTGGGTGATAGGTTGACTGGATGATCTTGGAGGTCTCTTCCAACCTGACTGATTCCATGATTCTATGACTTTTTACTCACTTCTGTATGTACAAATGACTGCAAAAGAGGAAGACTAGAGCCAGCAAGTTAGTTGTATGTTTTGATAGCTGTAGTCATTGTATCTTTAGATAAATGTGCATGGAAATCATCACTATCACCTATGTTTCAGTTGAATGTTACTGCTGATCCAGAAGAAAAGATTCATTATGTTCTCCCTCAAGGAAATTAATGAGAGACATCAGTCATGTAAACACATAATTTGTTTTACCAGTTGAGGTTTGTGCTCCTAGGTAGTTTTTTTGTAACAATGAAATTGCTGCACACATCTGCAATCAAATCTTTACAGCTAGCCTTGCAAAGAGTAAGATTGCTACAAGACATGGAAAAAAACAGGTTCCAATTTTTACTCAGATGAAGCCTTTTTTTTTTTCCCCTCTGTGACTCATTTTCAGGCAGAACACAATTTCAGTAAAATTATCTGTTGCTTAGGATTGTCGAAGAAACCACTTCTGTTTATGCATTTCAGTTCTGTGGCAGCCATTTGTGTACAGAAAAAGTGAAATTTTTAAGATTTTAATGTGACTGTTTCACTGTGGGTATATATAAATGCTTCTAGGTACATGAGTGACCAAGCTCTTTGATACACACAACAAACTTGTCACAAATGCCTTCTCTTTCTTTAGCCCTTCAGACAATTCAGTCTTCTATAGCCTTCCGTTTTTCTCACCAAACACACACTTCTGGCACAATCTATGCTCTGTCTTGGAAATTATTCTTTAGCAGACACATCTTCTAGTCTTCATCTCTTCTTTTCCTCTTGTCTTTTCCAAGAGGAAATGTTGTCTGTCTGGCTAGCTAAGCCTACCTAAAGCATTCATGCTTTATTCTCCTTTTCTCCCTCATATGTATCACTGATCTGTAGCACATGACTCCTCTGTATATGGGTTTGGAGATGTTTAAAAAATTAGGAGGGAAGAAAATTATTACAGTATTACAGTATCTTGAAGGTTGGAAGGGACCTCAAGAGATCATCAGGTCCAATCCCCCTGCCAGAGCAGGATCACTTAGGGCAGTCTGCACAGGAATGCATCCAGGTGGGTTTGGAAAGTCTCCAGGGAAGGAGACTCCACAATCCTCCTGGGCAGCCTGTTCCAGTGCTCTGTCACCCTCACTGGAAAGAAGTTTCTCCTCCTGTTGAGCTAAAATCATCTACGTTGAAGTTTGGACCTGTTGTTTCTTGTCTTATTATTGTGCACCACCAAGAAGAGCTTGGCCCAATCCACTTGACACCCACCCCGACATATTGATAGACATTGATCAGATCCCCTCTCAGTCTTCTCTTCTCAAGACTAAATAGCCCCAGGGATGTCAGCCTCTCTTCATTACAGACAGGTAACAGTGAAGAAAAGGTATTTGTCTACATAAGTTGCACGAGGGCAGCCTTGATACCAGTTGGAGCTTTTGCAGAACCAGAGGAATTCCCTTTCTGCTAATGGGTTCCTATAGTCCTGTTGAAATGGTCAGTATGATGGAGCAATCAGGGCTGACAGATGCCCAGTAACTCCCAGAACAGTGATTTTGTTTCATCTAAAGAGATAAAAAGCAATACTGGCTGACACAGCAAGGTCTTTGGAGCCTTTCTTAGCAGGATACATCTTCCTACATTTTTCTCCTAAGCGCTCAGTATCCCATGGCAACCTCTTTTCTTCAGGGAGCTTTGGATTTTGACATATCATTAACAGATGAGTTCAGGAAGCAAAGCTGCAAAGCTGGAAATTGGTTCATGGATTTTAGCTGAGGTAAAGAGTAAGGAAATTTAAAAGCAGGACGAATCAAATTTTCTGGTCCATCCTTTGGGATTAATGCCTAAATTTGTTTGTCTGGTATTGAAGTGAATTTATCACTTCCAGGTGCAGGTGGAAATTGCAGAGGAGTGGTGTTTTTAAAGAAGAAAGCTGCAAGATAACAAGGCCAAATATTTTTCAAAACTAGTGGCTATTACAGGATCTGTGTTGAAAAAAAGAGGGCTTGTGAAATTTGTGCAGTACAGAAATCCTGCACAGTGACTGCAGAATACATATTAAGGATAGGGCAGCCAAAACTTAAGCTGAAGTATAAAGCTGATATTATTCATGTATACTATGTTGTGTTACAGACTGCAGAAAATACAAATGCCTCAGGTCATCCCTTTGGTTGTGTTGAGTCTTCAGGTCCTGGAGGGTAGTTGTTTGCTTTTTTTTGCCTCCCATATGTTCTAGCAGAGGCATTTGCAAGGTATGAGACTCACCTATCAGATGCAAGAGATGATATGGATCTTGCACAGCTGTGAAAGAGGATAAGAAGCAAACACTGATGGTACTCTTGAGGATCATGTTATTATTCGTTGTCTAACCTCTATCTTTAATTTCTGTGAGTCTCAAAATATGATGATTGTGCAACAAAATTCAGTCCCCTTTTCCCTGGAGTGCACATGGTCTTGCTTAGCAAGGAAGGTACAGTGTTTTAGCATTTCCATGTGTTTTTGCCTACCTAGAATAGGTTTTTATTAATACTTGGATTGTACAGGAAGGAAACATGCATGGATGCAAGCACAGAACCAGATTTTTCCATTTTTATGTGTGAGATGCAGGATCTTATTTCCTAGATTGTGTTTCCCAAGATGCTTGCTGGTTTAGCTGAGGACAATTTCTGAAGTAGGTGCCAGATCCACAAAGGAATACTTGAAGATAACAGCAGTTTGTGAATTTTCTCCTCAGCTGTCGCTTGGTGCAAATTTGGCAGAATCTGGCTTCAAATTTCAAAACTAGGTGCTTATAGTTGTGACTGAAAGGATAATATTTATAATTTTCTTGAGGCTTGGATTTAGCTAGTAGTCAAACTTGGTCAACACACCACTAGCCTATGACAGAGCATATAGGCAGAATATGACCACACTTGGAAGAAGCACAAGCATAGCACAAACGTCCTACAAGGTGGACATGTGCTCTTGTTTACCCCAGCAAGGTAGGTTGGATTGTTTACCCTGACTTGTTGAGACCTGGCCCTTTGTTTTCTCAGCTCTGGGCTGGATCCTAGAATCAATCAGGTTGGAAGAGACCTCCAAGCTCATCCAGTCCAACCTATCACCCAGCCCTATCCAATCAACCAGACCATGGCACTAAGTGCCTCATCCAGGCTTCTCTTGAACATCTCCAGTGATGGTGACTCCACCACCTCCCTGGGCAGCCCATTCCAATGGGCAATCACTCTCTCTGTGAAGAACTTCCTCCTAACATCCAGCCTATACCTCCCCTGGCACAACTTGAGACTGTGTCCCCTCCTTCTGCTGCTGGTTGCCTTGGAGAAGAGACCAACCCCCACCTGGCTACAACCTCCCCTCAGGTAGTTGTAGACAGAGTACCCACTCCAGAAAGAAGGGGGGAGAGGGATTTGAGCAAAACCTGTAGCGACGTGTTTTGGCAATATTTGGAGCATAATTCTGGGCCTAATGCAGCCTTTGGAACATTTAGCTTATGGGCTGAACCATAACTCTTGAGACACAGTTTAGAACGTTTAACAGTTTGTCATCTGTTTATATGGCCACAGTCACACAGTGTGTCTTGCTCATCTCTCATACCCAAACTTCTAATGAATAAATGGCACGACACAGTGCTAATAATTCAGGTAGTGTTAACAGAAAACATGTAGTTGGAGCCTGCTTTAGCAGGGAGGATGGACCTGATGATCTCTTGAGGTCCCCTCCAACCTCTAATATAGTGTGATATATTTTCCTTACATCCACAGTTCTTGGGAGAAGCCAACGGCAGAAATTCATGGTTTTCAAGATTGCTGAGAAAAGTATGAAAATAGGGTCTGCTGCATTTAGAAGGTTCAAAGTCACATATAGAACTTCTAATTTTGTTACTAGCCAGCTTGTCTGTGGCTAAATAGCTGTCCTGTTTGAAGCAGGTGGCAGAAATTTCATCCTCCACTGCAGGTTGGTGTTTGTAAAAACAACTTTAAGCTAAGCAATAGTAGCTACATAAGTTGTATCGTTGTATCTTCAAAACTTTTAAAGTGAATTAGTTGTCAGGACTAAGGGTCCAACAATCACCCTTCTTTCCATGTTTTTCAAGGGTGACTTCTCACAAAGTGGATGCTCAGAAATCCTTCCTCACTTTGGGGAATGGCAGCTTTTTTGTGCACAAACTGAATGCTCAAGCACGGATGTGATGGTTTTAAGACTGCCTTTTTAATTTTTCTTCAAAAAGTTTGAGCAGAGAAAGTGAAAGAATATAAATAAATCACTATTGGGTGTAAGAAAGCGAAATAATGATTATTCTAAACACTTCCATTGGAGAGAGAGAAATGTTTAAGAACCTCTACTCAAAACAAGGTTGGGGAGTTGGGCAGTCTCAGCTTGCTTGGCTTCTCTTTGCCTGCTTCTTTTCTGGCTGAAGATAACACACTGATCTTGACAAGCTAAGTCTAACAGCCTCTCTGCTTCTTGACTCTCTGCTTTCTGCCAGGGGGTCTGAGGAGAGTCCTTCTGGCTGCAGGGGGAGGCCCCTTGGGGGAAGCAAAGGGAGCTTGGTTGTGGTTTTCTGTAGATTGCACATATCTGTAAATGCTGTGAATAGTGTCTATCTGTACATATTCATTGCATTTCATCATAGATTGTAGTTTTGCTTGTAAATACAGCTTTCATTTGCTTCCAGACTGAGCTAGCCTGGTCATTGTCAGTGTGGGAAGGGGATTTCAGCTCTCACACTCTTACAACGGAGATTATGCATTGATGAGCACATGTGGAAGATGCTGAATTGTATCTTGACTTAGAAAAATGTGCTCTGTTTGTCCTTTAATGTGCCTCCAATATAAGTTTCTTAGATATTTTATTCAGCAGGACTTCCTGTTATTGAAAGATATTTCAATGGAAAAAAAAAAGACCCAGGAAAATTGCAGTAAGTGAATAAAATGAGTATACATATGCTACTTTGGGTTGTCAGCCAATTACCTGTACATGAGATGCTCTTTATAAGGGTAGTAACAAGCAACATCCTACAGACCTTGATCCCATTTACACCAAACAATCACACAGCTATCAGAGAAAAGAGGGGGCAGCTGTGAGAAAGTAGTGCATTTCTTATCATGCCTTCTTAAGAGGCAGGTTCCATGTCAGAAACACCAGAAATAGCAACAACAAAAAGAGCTTTCTTTTTGACCAGGCTTAGGTGAACTGACTGGCTACAGATGGCCTCATAAATAATAAAACAAATGAGTGATAAAAGCAGCTTCACATACCCTTTCTGTACTAACTTGAGTGGGTGCTGTTGTCTTTGTGCATTTTAGTTTCCCAGCCACAATACCTAGTAGATATGACTGGGAATTTTTCATTTAAAATTAATTTTAAAGGTACTGAAACGCAACTGTGTAAGACGGATGAGAATGTGGATGTGTAGCAGATCCGTTTCTTCATCACACACCACTCCAAATCACTGAAGCTGCTTTTTAAAAAAAAAAAAGTCTCTTATGAGAATATTTATAATTGATGATAATTTCCATTTGATTGAACAGAACTTGCAATTTCTGCAAGCAGAATACTGTAGATGAAGCTCAGAAGTTGCAGCTGCAAGATACCGTGCATCTCTCTATACATAGAGAAAAAGTGTTTATTTAGGCAGTGGCCTTGCCTTGGCATGACTTGACACCATGACCCTAGGCTTCAGAAGTGGATCCATTTGGAGCACATAGGCAAACATCATCTTCTCCTCAATTTAAGAAGGACATTGAGATACTTGAACGTGTCCAAGTTCAAGGGCAACAAGGCTGGGGAGAGGTCTGGAGCACAAGTCTTATGAGGAGAGGCTGAGGGAGCTAGGGCTGTTTGGTCTGGAGAAGAGGAGGCTCAGGGGAAACCTCATTGCTCTCTACAGCTACCTGAAGGGAGGTTGTTGCCAGGAGGGGTTTGATCTCTTCTCCCAGGCAACCAGTGGCAGAACAAGAGGACACAGTCTCAAGCTGTGCCAGGGGAAGTTTAGGCTGGAGGTGAGGAGAAAGTTCTTCCCAGAAAGAGTAATTGGCCATTGGAATGTGCTGCCCAGGGAGGTGGTAGAGTCACTATCCCTGGAGGTGTTCAGGAAAAGCTTGGATGTGGCACTTGGAGACATGGTTTAGTTGTCATGAGGTTTCCAGTTGAATGACAATTCCCCATGATTAATTGTTATTATTTTCACTAAAATCCTTTTTTATTTTCTTTTTTTTTTCAATTGGTCAAATTGCATGGTGACAGACTTAAAAGGGGACCCTGTAGCTTCACTTCTTAAATAGAAAACAGTAGGATCTTTGTATTCTTTTACAGATAATTTAACATATGTTTGTGTGTTTTCGTTAACAAAACGTCTGAATTTTGGAGGAAAATAATTGCATCCTAATTGGAAAGTAATATCTTTAGCACACTTTACTCTTACTCAAGTTCCAGTTTCTCTAGAAGTGTCCTTCCAATACCCCACATCCTTTATTTTCCAGATGGAAGATAGTATTTGTAGCCTCTTGAGCATCCTGTTTCAAGCTCTGCGTGGTGATAGTTGATACCTTTATGGAAGTAAAAGGGACAGTGTAAGAATGGAAGAAAATGAGGGAGCTTTAGAGGTTTCTGTGAGATTCACCGGGCCTCTAGAATGAGCAAAAATAATGCCAGTAATATTACCCAGGAGTTCAGTTCACCTCCTTCCTGCCTTAAAGACTCAGCTGTTACTTATACTTCATAAAGCTATGCATCTCTCTGTGGAGTTTAACAGCCCTGGGCTTTACCACTGATTTTTCACAGAAAATATAAAGTGAACGTCAGCTGCTTCCTCTCCCTTCCTCATCATCAGTTTCTGTATTGCTCTCTAATGCTCTGTGCCAACTGACTGCAAAGCTTAATGCTGGTGGACTAATGTATAATCCAAGATATGGTTTCCCACCTGTTTTTACTAATGTTACTCCTATTTAGACAAAAATGTTGCCCTGGAGTTCCTTTGAAGCACATGACAGCTGATGTGATGGACATTTTCATTACAGGGGATATATTTGTAGACTATTGTAGGTCTGGCTGAGAGATCAGAACTGCAGGCTGTACTTGAGGCTCCTCATACCAGGACCATCTTTACTGCTAAGGATTTTGCAAACCACTCCCAGGTTTCCCTTTGGGATGCATTGCACAGGGCTTGTGAGGTGCACTGGAAACCTCCTAAATCTCTGGTTTTCCTACATGCAGGAGCCATCACATCATCATTTAAACCATCACATCATCATTTAAACCATCACATCATCGTTTAAACCATCACATCATGTTTTCTAGATGAGTGGAAGGTGTTATGAGTGGGTTGATGGGGAAGTCCCCTCTCCTGGTAGAGTTGTGAGAGAGTCTAAGGATTCAAGACTCAAACTGGTTGCACCCTAGTGAAAAATATGTGAAATAGAAAGAGAAAAACATAGCAGGTATGTTTAAAGTGGTAAGATAAATGAGCCATGGTGATTTCCAACACCATGTAGTAAATGAGTGAAGTGTAATGAGCACAATGTCTCAGGAAGCATTGTCCCAGGAATCTCTTAACCTGTGATTTAATCAGAGGCAGAGCTTGAGGAATGAGCTCTGGGAGGAGCCCACCTCTAGCTGAGGAATTCAGCAGGGCCAAGGGCAAGTCTCACCCTGGCTCTGATCTGGAAGCAGCACTGGTTCTGTGAGGCCTGGATGCTTTGAGCTGCTGCAGTGTGGGAATCCCAAACACTCTGAAGGTGTTAAAACATAGCTGCTTGTGAAGGACTTTGGCATCATCAATGCTGGCAGTTATTTTGCTTTTTACAGAAGTAAAAATCAAAGATTTTTTTTTTCCCCACAACCCGGCAGAAGCTAATTATGACCTGCAAGAAAGTTCTTCTTGTGAAATAAATGCCTTTGAGCATCCAGATTCAGCAGTAGCAACTTGTATGAACAGGGCTATTGAGGGAACAGTACCACACACCTGACTTAAATGATTTGGCCCAAAGGGTTGCAGGACTTCATATGCATGTATTGTTCCTTACAATTTGAGGGAATTTTACTGTATCTCACTTGAAGTGATGAATCATTGAGATATTACTGTTTTCCCCTATCCTTAGAAAAATTGCAGATATAATGCCTTTGTTTAGGAATTGTGTCTTGGTAAAATCCATCTCCTTCTGAGAATAGTCTTACAAGTAATGGAGTATTGTATCAGTGTGAGACAACTTGTGTAAAGACTTTGGTCTGACTTAATGAAAATACTTAAACACAGAACAAACTTCCTTCTTTCTAAAACTGTATATTTTTCATGGCTTAGAAGCAAGCAAAACCAGCTTGTAAATATACTAGTGGTGAAAGACATAAGGTCAAACAGATTTCTTTCTCAGTTCTGAAACTCAGCTTAACTGCATATTCAGAGAATACTTATCTCCAGGTCTCGGTTTTCTATTAGGGATAGGTCAGCTAAAATGATTTAAAGTGCCCTCTCATGCCTATATCCATGAAACTTCACATGCATTTCAGATCAGACAGTTCTGAAACTTCCAAGAGTTTTAATGATGTCACCTCCCCGGCTCCTGGTGTTATTTGCATGTTTCCCTCCAGGTTCAGGCAGTGCCTCGGTGTTTCTGAAGCAAGCTATTGCAGCTCTTTTTTCCATTAAAATTGTCTGGGTTTGCCTTTGATCTCAAAACTGTGAGTTATTGATGAACAGAAATTCTGTGTACTAGTCACTTCAAATCAAAAAACCAGCCAAGTCTTGCTTCAGAGTATCACAGTCTCACAGTATA
>VXBD01000380.1:400431-438268 GCA_013399975.1 Indicator maculatus | reverse complement strand
TTCTTCCTAACATCCAATCTGAATCTCCCCATTTTTAGTTTTGTTCCATTCCCCCTAGTCCTATCACTACCTGACATCCTAAAAAGTCCCTCCCCAGCTTTCTTGTAGCTCCCTTCAGATGCTGGAAGGCCACAATAAGGTCTCCTCAGAGCCTTCTCTTCTCTAGATTGTATAGCCCCAGCTCTTTCAGTCTTTCCTCATAGCAGAGGAGCTCCAGCCCTCTGATCATCCTCATGGCCCTTCTCTGGGCATGCTCCAGCATGTCCATATCTTTCTTGTAATAGAGGCTCCAGAACTGGATGCAGTACTCCAGGTGAGGTCTCACCAGAGTGGCACAGAGGGGGAGAATCCCCTCCCTCAACCTGCTGGCCACACTTCTCTTGAAATACCTAAACAGTTGTGTCTGAAAAGGAATTGTGTGATTGTGTATGGGAAATCCAGCTGCAGACTGTCAAAAAACGTCAGCCCAGTTGTTTGTTTTCCCTTCTCTTCAGAGTTTCAGAGGAAGAAATTGGCAGGTAGCCCTAATAACTGGCAAAGCTGTGATTTCTGCCAGTGATAATGTTATGATACCACTACCAAGGTCGTTGGCTTTCTATCAGTGCATGTTTGCTGAAAATGACTTCTGCTCTTCCTTCATGTAGGGTTTTTTCACCTGCTAACCAAAGACCAATCTTAATGATGCCAAACATACCACACCAGGCACATAAATATGTCCCTTTAATGAGTAGCAATCCTGGGTGTTGAAAGCTTTTGATGTGTTTATCAACTGTTTACTCTTTGTGGGTGTGGAAACATCTAGCACAGTACACTGCTATGATATAGTCTACTCCTTTATGCTGAGATGTACATGAGAGTTGTTCTAGAAAAATACAGTAAATATGATTTTGGCAACTACTCTAAGTGGAAAATTTAAATGAGATTCAGCTTTTAATTAAGAGAGTCACTCTCTTTCATCTCTGTGCTAGACATGTAATTCTAGCTGGTCCTTCATTAGCACAGCTTTCATCAGTGTGAAGATAAAGCTGTGTTTAAGGAATTACTTAAGATTTGAGTTCAGTATGAATTTTGTTTGCTATGTGCAAATGTGTTGTATTTTTCAAATTATGGAGTTTGCTTGAGCATAACACCAAAAAAAATGTTTCTTTTGATGTTTTTTTTCTTTTTATATTCTCTTTTTTTCGGGGGGTGGGGAGGATGTGACAGTGTTCTGGATGCCAGAGCCACTTTGAAACCCTTAAGATGGACAAGATGTCTAGCACATAGAATTGTGAATTAGGGAAGGAAAAGGTTGAGAGTAAATACTGTTAGCAAAGGTAATGTTACATAATTTATTGTAAGCAGTGTTTGTCATGAAAGGATGTATTATTAATTACCCTCACAACAATAATAAACGATATGGCAAATGGGTATTAATAAAAATGGTAACCCTTTATTAATGAAAATTGCCAAAGCTCGTTAAATAGGATGGTTGTATGGTTGGAATGTATATTTACAATGGGAATATGCAGTCTGAGGGCAAAATACAAACAATTTTATGCAAACTAGAAGGAAATAACTTGGAAAGAGAAGGTCCCTGAGAGCAGACAGTAGACAGTGCTCAATTACAGCGAGGGGAGGCTCGATAAGAATCTTTAAACACAAAGGGCAGTGCATTAATTACTCAGAGCTGGTTTTACCTCCATGGGGGATGCTGCTGTTGCTGTGTTAGCTTTGGGGTGCTCTCATATGGTGTGGGCACAGCAGATTGGTGGCAAGAAGAGTTCATCATGAGGTCCCAGGGCTGATCTGGTGTCAGCAGACAGCAGGCAGTTAACGACGCTTCTTGTGACAGGCACTTGCTTGGTTCCTGGGAAACTGAGGCACAGCACAATTCTAATAGCAAGGGGAAGCAGGCTCAGCAGTTAGCTTTGGGGTGCTCTCATATGGTGTGGGCACAGCAGATTGGCGGCAAGAAGAGTTCATCATGAGGTCCCAGGGCTGATCTGGCGTCAGCAGACAGCAGGCAATTAACNACTTGTATATATACAAATTGCCAGTGATCAGTTGGTCCAATGGGGCACTGAAGCTAAGGTGTATCTGCCCAATGGAAAGGATTTCTGCCAGGCTATAACCATCAAAGGCAGAAGCAAGGACCTTGTATCTGGGGGAGCAGTGGTCAGCTTACATGCTCTCACCCAGATAAACAGCTTGTTTACCAGACAGGCAGGAGTCTTGTCCCCTTTGTTCCTTTCCCTGTGTTGCCCTCTTTTTCTGCAGGAAGGAGGGAAGAGAAAGGGACCTTGTCTAGACATCTTAAGGCCTGTCTGGGTTTGTACTGGGCCATGTCATGGCCCTACTGTGATAGTGTTTTGTAAAATTAATATAAAATCTAATGCAGTCTTTAAATGTTTAAAGGAAAAAAAGATGGATTGTGTCAGATCCATTCTGTTTTGTGTCCTGGTTAGTGAATTCCAGCTGACAGCCTAGGAAACCCATACCTCATTACCATATTTTGAAACATCTGTTAAGGGAAATAGATCTGGTTACCAGAATTCATCTTCCTCTCAGAAGTGCCAACTATGTGAACAGGACCATTATTGCTTAGGCAAGGAAGATCATGTTCAGCTTTGCTGTCATCAGCCACATTAAGGATTTATTTGGCACAGAATGTATGTCATTAATTGTGGGGAGCTATTCATACAATGTCATCATAATTACTGAAACATGAATGTTTCTCCCTTGTTTTTAATCTGAGAAGTAATCCTTGAGTATCAACCACCTTCTTCTTAATTCCATGTTTTAACAGCTTGCTACCTGTTAATGTTATAATTATGACACCAGAGCTGCTGCTCTGCAAATGAGCTTCCATCAGAAGCCAGATGCTGAAGCTCTGTTTTACGTGAAGGGAGACAGTGTCCTTTGGTCCACAGGTTTCATTGTGCTTTCCCTTTATACTTTCATCTTTCCCTTGCATGTCAGACTTTGCCATGCATCCAGCACTGGATTTACCACATTAGATCCTAACATATCTCTGGCCCCTGCTAGATTTAGGGTACCTTTCATTATGCTAAATCCATGTCTGGTTACAGGGATTACCATCCTTTTCCTGCTCTTTGCATCTGCTTAAAACCCTGCTGCATGTGCATGGGCACCACCTGTTCAGGAGACCTCCAGCAGGGCTCAGCACAAGCCACATCTTCCAGGGTGAGGACAGAAAGGCAAGTCACACTTTTGCATTGCTATGGGAGTGTATTTGAAGGGGTGAAAGGAAATACAGCTTGAGGTAATCTAACAGTTCCTACAGCCACCAAGAAGGGACAATATTGTGCTTCTTTCCATCATCTTCCCTGTTTATCCTGGTCACACAGTTCTGTTCAGTACATTGGGCCAGCTCTTGTGCCTGTCAAGCCTCTCCTTGAAATGCTTCATTCCCCTTGACCTGATAGGAAACTCACTCAGCAAAGAGTAGATAGATCCAGTACAAGAAAAGGAGAGTTATAGGCGGTGTAGGATAGTGAATGGGAGGGAAAGAGAGGAGAAACAAGAAGCAAGACACTGCACTTGAATCAGTGGTTTGGTTTGGGTATCCTTATTGTCAGGTGGACCTCACTACTGAGCTTCCATTTGACAAATTAACAGTTGATTGCTACATTCAAGTGCCTAACATCTGTATAGGCTGGTGCTGATTGCTAGCCCATAGCCAGGCCTATCCTACTCTGTCAGTGGGCAAATATCGGTGAGAGGTTGTTATATTGCTGTTAGGAAAACTGGTGACACACAGAACTGTCAGTAGTCCTTGAAAAGGCCAGCATGAGATAATCCCAAAGTCCCCTGCCCAAGCTCTTATTATCCTTAGTAAAGTAGCTGCATTGCCTTTTCTTGCCTTTCCACTTGTTCCCTGCTGCTGGCTGAAAAATTGCTGCTCCTCTTTAACTCAGCTGGTGCTCTGTCAGGTGAAGCACCCAAAGCAGCTAGTGGAGACACCACTAAGTGGCTTTGTAACAGTATGAATACCACTCATCAGTCATCTGTAATTACTGTCCAAACATCTATTCTGCTGTGTCCAGACTCTGCCTTTGCTATTTGGCTGTAGAGGATCTCATACCACCACCATAAGAGAAGACACATGTAGCTGCAGATCAGGTGAGACAAATCTGAGCCCCCTGACCTGCTTTTGGTATCACATATCATCACATATGCTGACCTGCTATTCAGATCTCTTTGATCTCAGTAACTAACCCAGGGGGAGGTTGCTAACCTCAGATTTCCTTTTTGTGTGCTAATCAAGCATTCTGAACAGTTTAGCAAAGTACTGTTGTGATGGTTCTTTAGAATCTGGTTTACTGTTATTAAAAATAAAAATTATCCTTCATTAGTGATCCTCCTCAGAAGACTTTCTTCCTATAATGCAAAATAAGAGCAGTTATGATGAATAAAAAAAAAGGCATGTATCATGGTGATAGTCTGTTTTCAACCATTCAGCCAGGGTGAAGAGACAGACAGAGTATTTAGGCATCTGGAAGAAGTCTCATGATCCCTACCTCATGCTCTCGTGGGGAACTTCTCTGACATCTACACAAATACAATACAGCAGAGTTGGAGAGGTCCTGAGGCTTCCCAGAGTGTGTGGAGGATAACTTCCTGACACAGCTGGTGACAAAAACAGCTGATGTACCTGCTGTTTATGAATAGAGTAGGACTTGTGGGGGGATTTTAATACTTGGAAGACATCTTGAGCACAGCAAACACAAAATGACAGAGTTCTCTGTTGCTGGAGAAGTTAAGAGGTGTGTCAACAGAACTGCAACCTTGAACTCCCAGCAGGCAGAGTTTGGTGTGTTGCAAAGTCTGCTTGACAGGCTTCCTTGGGAAGCAGTCCTGGAGGGCCAAGGAATCCAGGAAGGCTGGGCATTCTTCAAGAAGGAAGTCTTAAAGGCACAGGAAAAGGCTGTGCCCATGTGCCAAAAGATGAGTCAGCAGGGAAGAAGGTTGGCCTGGCTGAATAGAGAGATGTGGGGAAAGGAGTTTATGGTCTTTGGAAGAAGGAGCAGACACAAAGCTGTTCTGAGGTTATGCATGGAGAAAATGAGAAGAGCCTCCAGCTGTAGCAGGGGAAGTTTAGACTGGATAGTGAAAGAAGCCTCTTCACTGAAAGGGTAATTAAACACTGGAATAGGCTCCCCATGGAGGAGGTTGAATCCCCCCATCCCTGGAGGTGATTAAAACACACATAGATGTGGATGTGGTGCTAGCTTAGCAGCAGACTTGGTAAAGTTAAATAATGGTTGAGCTCAACATTTTTTCCAACAAAAGTGGTTCTATGACACAGTAAAGGACCAATTAACTCCTGCTCCAGCCATATTTAACACCACAGGAGAAGGACTCTAGTCCAGTGACACAGCTGTTGGGTTGCTTTACTTTTCTGGGTTCAGGGCTGTTTCTGTTCCACTGACACTGGTGAGTTGGATCACTTCTGCCACCAGGTTCATCATTCAGATGTTAAAATTAGCCAAGACAGGACAGCATTCACACTTTGCTTTCTTCTCTGTGAATGATGGGCAATGCTGCTTGTAATTCTATTGCTTCTTATAATAAAAATATATCACTTTACTACTTTTAAGAGATACAAAATATGTTATTAGACATTCATAGAATCATAGAATCAGTCAGGGTTAGAAGGGACCACAAGGATCATCTATTTCCAACCCCTCTGCCATGGGCAGGGACACCTCAGAGTAGATCAGGCTGGCCAGAGCCTCATCCAGCCTGGCCTTAAACACCTCCAGGCATGGGGTCTCAACCACATCCCTGGGCAACCCATTCCAGGCTCTCACCACTCTCATGGTGAAGAACTTCTCTTTAGAGAAATATACCTGTACGATATTGTAAGATAAATGAGAAGGAGGGAGGTGAGGAGAGAACATGGCCTTGGGGGATGGAATAAGGTGGCAACTTCTAGGTGAGCTTTTACCTAGGGGAAAAAAATGGCTTAAAATAGGCTTCCTTCCTTGCTTAAAAGAAAAATAAGATACATTTTGTTGATTGTGGAGCTCATCCATCTCTTTCCAAACCCTTTTTTTTCCAATTACAGTTGAATCTTCACCACTCTGTGCCTATGGGAGCAATTATTCTTCATTTGTCTGCCTATTTGGGTTACAAATTCTCTCACTGACAGCTGTTACTGAATATTTTTTGCCATTTCCCCCAAAACAGGACTCCTAATTCAAGAATGGCCTCTTAGTGAGACTGCTTTTTAAATAACAAATAGGGCTAATAAAAATGAGTCTTATGGAGGATTAATGTGAAGGCTGGTGGAATTTCAGCAGCCTCATCTCAGCTGTACTGAAAAGGTAGAGAATCTGAATGCTCAGATACACATCTGAAAAAAAAAATCTTGAGGGGTTGCTTTCCTTGACACATATAGTCCTGAGGACTGGAACTGGTGGTAATTGTTGCTATCTTTTGGAGCTGGTTGGATTTTTTTTTCCTTGGAATGAAGTCCTGTTTTTCATGATTTCTTCCTCTGAATCTCAGTCCTCTTGTTGAGAACTTTCTCTGTCCCCCTTCCTTGTTTAAGTCTCAGGAATATGTTGCATGGAAAGCATACCTAGGTGTCATGCTTAGCATACTCCCATTCACCAGGAATCAGGAAAGAATTTGGCTTATATGCAACATCCAAACATAGCTTGGACTTACACTTTGCACCTGTAGATAAGGTAGCAAATTTTGCCTGAGATATTTTCCTTCCCTGTCATGGCTACCATTTGATATCTTGGAGACTGAACTTCCTTGGCAATTCGCCTTGATATTTCCTTTCTTACTTGGATGTCAGACAAAGTTATGGAAGTAAAATGTTGCTACTACTTTTTATTTGTCCCTCATTTCACATTCACAGTGCCTCTCCCTCCTCCCTTTATGCTTCTCTCACTAAAGGTTGAGAGTGTTTAAAGTAACTTATGCTCCTGAATTTTGATTTTTTTCTGAACTGCTTATAATGTGATTGCCAAATGCTTTTGTGACTGAAAGAAACTAAAGAGATCCCAAAGGTATAATATAAAACACTCTGACTGACTTGAAACAAACAAACAAAAAAAAGAGTTATGTTGAATTTACCATCAAGATTTGACCTTTCTGTAATTTTATGGGACTGTGAAGGTCTTCTGTTACAGAAACAATATTTTTTTTAATTCTATTTGTAATACTCTCCACACAGTAGGATGCAAGCCCATCTCCAAGTATACTGCAGCTGAAACAATAATAACCTGTATTTCTGTGTGTCTAATTTGCAGGTTACCTTCTTGCAAAATAGAAATTTATTCAGCAGTAGGGTTATGTATGTGTGTAAGCAAAAAAACCCAACAAAATTCCTGAGACCCCTCCATTGCCTGTTCCCTCTCCTTCAATAACTCCTCCTTCACCTTCCCCTCCTCTTATTTTCTTTAAGTTATCTGAGGGTGCAGTATGTCTTTTTAAGGAGCAGTGCTATTAGAAGTGTGTGAGGTTATCTGAGGCCAAGGGCTTTATATATGAAAATACAGTGCTGCTAATAACATTGTCTGTTTGTGTTAATTACCTGCAATGTGCCACTAAATTCACTTAAAAAAAAAAAAAAAATTATTCCTCCCTCACACTCTCGGACTGAAAACAGGAGGGGGTTGAATGGTAGAGGAGAATTGCTCTGAGTTAATTTTCATTGCCTTCTTAATTTCTAATACTTTTTGAAATCATATTTTAACAGCTAGCATTTGGCTGTCCTGTGCAATAAAAGCCACAGGAGTGCACAATAAGGTAGGGCACCCTGTAGGAAGCCACATCAGTGAGCATACCCTAGCTAAGCCTATGTATTTCCTCCTGTAGAAGTGAAAGGAACTGTTCTGCTGTCTCCCTCAGCTCTCTGTGGAGCTTTGTGGAGTGGCTTCTGTATGGTGGAGCAAATTGGTGGGCCAGACTACTTTCCTTGTGCATAAGATTTAGTTTTAAATCCAAGTATATGTAGTTTCTGCTCACATGCTAGAGTGAGATCCCAGTGACAGAAAGTAAAAGAAGCTTTTGCCACTAGTGGCTTGGGAGTAAGATTTATTCCTAGGTAAAGAAAGCAGAGCTATACTGAGACTGCTTATTAAATCTTTGCAAAATGTTATTTTCCAAGGGAAGCTTCAGGGTGTCTCACACCTTTCCTAACCTCCATGAGCTCTCTAAATATGAATGCTTAAACTTTTAGCATGTCTGAGACTATTAAAATGCATCAAGTATGCATTGTGCAACCAAACAATATCTATGTGTTGTAAGGCAATCTTTAAGTTTTCATATATCTTAGGGTTGAGAATGATGATGGGCTGTGCTAAGTTAAACTTCACAGTCTCACAGTGTATCAGAGGTTGGAAGGGACCTCAAGAGATCGTCAGGTCCAACCCCCCTGCCAAAGCAGGATCACCTAGGATAGTCCTCACAGGAATGCATCCAGGTGGGTTTGGAAAGTCTCCACAGAAGGACACTCCACAACCCCCCTGGGCAGCCTGTTCCAGGGCTCTCTGACTGTAAAGAAGTTTCTCCTCCTGTTGAGCTGAAATCTTCTATGTTCAAGTTTGAACCCATTGTTCCTTGTCCTATCACTGTGTACCACTGAAAAGAGCCTGGCCCCCTCCACTTGACACCCATCCCTCAGATATTTATAGACATTGATCAGATCCCCTCTCAGTCTTCTCAAGACTAAACAGCCCCAACTTCAGCAGCAAGGACATTACTGCTTCCAGGTGGCCATATGCTGATCCATGAGAGACCAGCAAGTATGTTGTGGAGAGGCAGAAGGTAATGCTGTTCTCTTCAGCATCCTGCTGAGGACTGGTAGAACCCTGCAGCTAATTCCAGCAGACTGAGGGTACTTTAAACTGATGCAACAAACTAGTGAACTTCAGCGTCCAGAGAGTCATTGTTTGTTTTTGGGGTTTTTTTGTAAGTTGCTTCTGCTGTCCTTGCTATGGAGACAGTAATTGCTAAGAGGGTGGATGTCAAGAATGTAATATCTTAGGTTTCAGCATTTTAATCCCACAGAATCAGTCTGTGGGAACACTGCAGGAGATCAGATCCACAGTTTAGAAACATTGGTAGGCTTGCTTTTTTTCTGCTCCTAAGATCCTTTTGGGTATAGAATCATAGAATCAAGCAGGTTGGAAGAGACCTCCAAGATCATCCAGTCCATCCCCCAGCCCTAGCCAATCAATTAGACCATGGCACTAAGTGCCTCATCCAGGCTTCTCTTGAACATCTCCAGGGATGATGACTCCACCACCTCCCTGGGCAGCCCATTCCAATGGGCAATCTCTCTCTCTGTGAAGAACTTCCTCCAAAATCCAGCCTATACCTTCCCNAACCTCCCTTGTCCTGCTGGCTACACTATTCCTGATCCAGGCCAGGATGCCATTGGCTCTCCTGGCCACCTGGGCACACTGCTGGCTCATGTTCAGCCTACTATCAACCAGCACCCCCAGGTTCCTCTCTGTGTGGCTGCAGAGCAGCCACACAGTCCCCAGCCTGTAGTGCTGCATGGGGTTGTTGTGGTATGTTTGTTGTTGTCTTAGTTTTAAGACTGGAGATGGAACTTACTGTGCTGTTCTTTACGGTGGCTTTCCTCTCAAAACCCCTTCAGCCTGTTTGCTACGAACACAAATGTGCAACGCAGAAAATATGTCCTGTAGTAGAGAACAGAACCCATCCATCATCATTTATTCACTCATCAAAGCTATAAAAACAGTTTACTACATAACAAACCAAAGTTATTTCTTTAGTTCCATCGTTTATTTTAACTGCATTACCCTGGGGGCAAATGTGAACCAATCAATCTGTGTAATGGTGCTTCACCTGCTAAGCTGTAACAGAGTTTTAAAGTTCCTCAGGTGTGTTTCATGTGATGACACAGGACTTAGCTGTCTTTCAGTGTGATCCTTTCACAGCTGTAAGGTCAGGCTTTGTTTAGTTTCATGGAACAAAGAGTTTGACTCCACTGATTCCATTGTTAGTATATATCTTTTGATGGTTACAAGGCGAAATAATCCATGAAAGTACAGGCATGGTTATACCAAACATTAGATCAGAGATGGAGAGGAGCCAAACCTTGAATTAAGACATCCTTCTGCATTCAAACGCATTTACAACTTCTATCAGACTTGGAGAAGGAGCTGTGTAGCACAGCTGTTGTCCAAAGAAATCTTGTTTCAGCGCTGTGTGTAACCCAGGTGATACCACTTGATATTGCCTCTGCTTACTGGACAAATCAGAATGGGAATCCATGGCCATGTGCTTGCAAATCCTGGCTGCAGTACATCTCATTCTTTTAGAGTCAGCTGAACACCAGCAGCGTGCATGTAATATGCTGCGATTGTTTTTCCTTAACTACTTGCTGGGAAGTAGAGATTTCTAATTTTATCTTCACCCCAAGAAGGAAATCAAGATCACCTTCTTTTACCCCCCTTAGAAAATTCTGCCAGTGTTTATCATCCTTATAGACTCTATCCCTGGCATACATCTTTTTTGTCTGAATTCTCCCCAATGATACCAAGCACTCCACGGAGCTGGAGTGGCATGGAGAATAATTATTAAGCCACACACACTCAAAAAAAAAAACAAAACCAAAACACCCAACCAACCAACCAAACCAAAAAAACCCACAAACAAACCCCTTCCTCCCCCCCACCAAAAATGCCTAAGCCAACCACCACCAACTAAACCACCACTCAGTAAGGAAGGGAGACAAACTTCTATGGGAAATTGTCCCTTTCATAAGCTTTTCCATATTTCTTTGAAAGACAAGAATGCCTGGTAGTCTGTCAGGTACCTAGTGAAATATCTAACAACTTTTTTAGGCACTCATTTATTATAATTTTGTTACTCTGTGCAGGGCACTTAACTTAATAAGTTAGAAGGTTCCATTTTTAATTTTTTTTCCCCACAGAATATTTTATTCAGAGAAGAAGTTTCCTTCAGAAACGAGTCTTCCCACTCAACTTTTGTGAAAATTTTCTGTGAATAAGGTTAAACTGAACTCCCTGACCTAATAGAGAGGACAATGCTGTGTTATGTGGATAACCAAGCCAACAGATCCTTCTGACTTGGTAGCCCACAAAGTTACTTTAAACTTTACAAACCATTGGACCTCAAGACCTATTAGGCCCTCCTTTCAAGCACATGAAATTACAATGGGCTATTGAATCAGAGCCCAGATAGTTTGAAAATCAGAAGTCAGCATAAATCTGACATGCCCAAGCCTCCAAACTAATAATTCAAGGTATTATTTTACTGCAGATAATAAAATTTTACTGGGAATAAATGGGAACCATTACTTCTTTTTTTCCCTCGTTGTCAATATCAGATTCTGATGATAGTCACTTTATTGCTCTGCATGAAGCTGCAAGTATTATTTAATTACCATGATAGATTTCCATCTATTCTGGCAGGGCAGTGTTGTCAGGCTTTACTTTGGTTAAGTACATTAAAAGAAATTATATAATCTGTCACAGTATCACAGTACATTAGAGGTTGGAAGGGACCTCAAGAGATCATTAGGTCCAACCCCCCTGCCAGAGCAGGATCACTTACAGGAGTCTGCACAGGAATGCATCCAGGTGGGTTTGGAAAGTCTCCAGAGAAGGAGACTCCACAACCTCCCTGTAAAGAAGTTTCTCCTCATGTTGAGCTGAAATCTTCTATGTTCAAGCTTGAACCTGTTGTTCCTTGTCTCATTCCTGTGCACCATCGAAAAAAGCCTAGCCCCATCCACTCGACACCCACTCCTCAGATATTAGGAGGAAGTTCTTCACAGAGAGAGAGATTGCCCATTGGAATGGGCTGCCCAGGGAGGTGGTGGAGTCACCATCACTGGAGATGTTCAAGAGAAGCCTGGATGAGGCACTTAGTGCCATGGTCTAGTTGATTGGATAGGGCTGGGTGATAGGTTGGACTGGATGATCTTGGAGGTCTCTTCCAACCTGCTTGATTTTATGATTCTATGATTCTATCAGCTGAAGGTGTTGTCTTCTGTTCCTGCAGCTACTCATCAACCCTTAACTGTGTCCTTGGACTTCTCTCTGTAGGCAGTTCTAATAGTGCCTGCTGCTTCTTTCTGCTGGGGCCTCACTTGATTGTGTCTCTGAACTTCCAGTAACACAACATTCTCAGGCACTCCATTGCAGGTCTTTGTTTTCCCAAAACTTTACACTTTCAATAATTGTCAGGAAATAAAAAGAGTGATGTTGAGTCAGAAGTTCTATAAAACTAGCATCATAGCAAAGTTTAACTGTTCAATGCATTAGAATAATGGGAACAATCACAAAACCTTTAATGCAAGCATGGTCTTTTAGTTTACAAACACTGCCACAATGGGTTCTCCCGTTTAATGACTGCAGTGCTTTGGCTCTTTCTCATTAAAAGATAATAATTTTTGAAAATAAAAGCAGCTCTCTAGCTGAAGGCTGTGAGTCCATGGAGAATTTGTATTCAGAGAAAGAATCTTCACTAGATGACACACTCCCATCTTGTTCTTCTTCATCTCATTTGACATTGGCTTTTAGACTTTATTGGGGTGAAATGAAAGAAGAAGGCAGAGTTCAGAAATGTATTGTTGCACTTCTGAAATAGATGCTTATGCATTGCTGTAGAATCTGGTTAGAGACCTAGGTTATGTCAATCACCTCTGGCCAATGCATTAAGGCTTGTCAGGCTTTGATTTTCCTCTAAATGTTGTCCACCTAGAAGAGTTTGCTTCCATACATATCCCTCTATTTTGTAAAGCAGAATGAACAGTGGCAAAAATCCTTCAAGAATGGACCATGCTACAGATCATCCTGATGGCTTAACCACTTTGAACAGTGGTGACACTACACTGACTGCTAGAAGGGGAATTAAAACTGTTTTTAAAGAGCATAGTAGGCATGCCTAAAGGACAAATTGCCTATTTGAGAGATAGTGGAAAGAAAAAGAAGTAGGAAGAAAATACTTCAAAATAATAAAGAGTACTTTAAGAATTTAACTTAATCTTAGCATGTGGCAACAATCAAAAAGAGTCTGACTGACACACCATTAATCAATGTGAAAGGTGACAGAAAGAAAAACCTCCAAAGAAAGAAATAAACTTAAGATCAAATACATCATCAGTCTTCTCATTTCTTGTGAGAGTCTCAAAGGCAATATTTTCTGCAAGAATTCCTGGGAAAATGTTATGGAACATGCACTCTTATTAACCTTACTCCAGGCTTTTTCTTTTTGATGTCCAAATCTGATAGATCAGTGTCAGAAGCATCTACTACAGGCTCAACCCCTTCATTTCATGACTCCTGGGTATCCAGTTTTCTGTAGATCTGTTTATTATCAGTAACAGCAGCAGAGAGAAAATTCTAAGACAGCATACTGTTGTCACTCTGCTTCCCAAACTTCAAGCATGTGCTTAGTAAATCTTCTTGAGAACCATGCACATGATTTGTTTAGAATTTGTTTAGGGTCTGAATGAAGAATATTGTAAAGAGGCATTACAGATGGTGAAGAAGAAGGAGGTAAATACATATACACATAGATATAGATATATTGCTGGAGATACAGATATAGATAGATCTAGATATATAGATATAGATATATGGATAGAGATGATAGGCTGAACATGAGCCAGCAGTGTGCCCAGGTGGCCAAGAAGGCCAATGGCATCCTGGCCTGCATTAGAAATAATGTGGCCAGCAGGGGCAGGGAAGTCATTCTGCCCTGTACTCAGCTCTGGTTAGACCACACCTTGAGTACTGTTACCAGTTCTGGGCTCCTCAATTCAAGAGAGATGTTGAGGTACTGGAATGTGTCCAGAAAAAGGCAACAAAGCTGGTCAGGGGCCTGGAACACAAACCCTGTGAGGAGAGGCTGAGGGAGCTGGGGGTGTTTAGCTGGGAGAAGAGGAGGCTCAGGGGAGACCTCATTGCTCTCTACAATTACCTGAAGGGAGGTTGTAGCCAGGTGGGGGTTGGTCTCTTCTCCCAGACAACCAGCACCAGAACAAGAGGACACAGTCTCAAGCTGTGCCAGGGGAGGTTTAGGCTTGAGATGAGGAGAAAGTTCTTCACAGAGAGTAAGTGGCCATTGGAATGTGCTGCCCAGGGAGGTGGTAGAGTCACCATCCCTGAAGGTGTTCAAAAAATGATTGGATGTGGCACTTGGAGCCATGGTTTAGTTGTCAGGGGCTGTTAGGTATTAGGTAATAGGTTGGACTTGATGATCTCTGAGGTCTTTTCCCACCTGGTTGATTCTGTGATTAGGAAGAGAAAGAAAGATTTACAATAAGGGCAGTTCAAGGTTCATTTTTAAAACACAAATATGTGCTGTAGGGAGCTGCCTGTCCTGGTTTCACATAGATGAATCACTGCAAGCTCTGGGGGTGTCTGTAGATACCTAATCCTGGGCAGTCAGTTCAGTAGACTTAAGACCTAGTCATTAAGGCTAATCACCAATGTTCATAGAGCATATAATGTAGATATCTGATATACCACCAGTGACGTAACAAGTGAGAACCTGATTTCTCAGGGCTCATTATGTAATTAGTTCATATTTTATACTGGCTGGTTTTTACTGTAATGCCTTCATATCAGCTGCAAAATCTATATGGTAATTTTCACAGAAAAATTGTCAGAGAGTGCAGAAATTCTGCAATGATAAGTAAGTGTAAGAAATGCATCTGTGAACATGCTTAGCACTTCCTATTAAGTTGCTGGCAAATGTATTAAAGGAGTTTATATCATTAAGTATATAATCATGTTTTGGAAAGCATACAGTTATTTTTACTGTGTTCTTGTGTTTCTTGTTCTGTAAAGGTGTGTTAATACGTTATACACATGTGGAATAAATCATTTATTCATATGAGGAAAAATTCTGCTACTCCCTCAAGCTTCCATCTAAAAACATATTGCAAAGGGAGTTCACCAAAATCAGATTAAATCCTCCTATGTTTGATACCTTTGTTCTTCTTTGGTCTGTTGACCTGATCAGCCCTTCCTCCCACCTATTCTACATGTGGCAGCAGGGAGGGGCACTGAGTCATCTCAGGGTCTCCTGCACCACCCACTGCGCAGATGCCTCATCAAAGGGGAGTCTTGGGCATCTTCTCTGCTCTTCTGCTTCTGGCATTGTCCAGCCCAGGAGAGAAAACAAAAATTTTCTCCTTGCAGCTTCGTATGGATAAAAAGGCTTTGCTCATCCTCACAGGGAACTTTATTGTTGTAAAATAATCCAGCCCAGACACTTGAAAATGTCCAGATTTCCTTCTCTCACCTTTCTGCTGTGGTGCAGATGTGCAGAAGAGACACCATGTGGATTGTACTGTGCTTAATTTGCAGAGGGAAAGGGGTGAAGCAGGGCAGAAGGGTAGCCTGTTATCAAGTGGTCTCTGAAAAATCCCCTTGGTCTTGACCTCCAAAATGAATGTAATGATGTAGCTTATTTACTCTGAGTTAAAAGACTCAGTGCTTAATATTCATTGTATTTGATTAATGAAGATTTTGCTGTTCCCTTCCTGAAGGAAAGGACAGATGTGTTTGTGGTCCACTGCTTTCGCCTAAACAAACATGAAATCAGTTTCAAATCTTACTCAAGGGCATAGTGCCTCAAGAGGACAATACATAGCCTTCAGTCTGAGATCAGCTGTCAGAAACAGAAAGCACTACATGTTTTAATCATAGGTGAGAGAGTAGCTGTCCTTGAGCATCTAACTTTCCATACCATTGACCACTGCCCAGTGTTCAGAGCCAGTGGGAAGAAGCAATTGCTCTGGAAACCCAAGGTTGCTTCAGCCTTTATATTTTTCATGTTCATCAGCATAATATCCCCACATCCCCTGATTCAGTTTCCCTTTCAGATGCCCAGTACCCACATCAGTTGCTGTCTAATCTGAGTCATAAAATGATAGAATCATAGAATCAGTCAGGGTTGGAAGGGACCACAGGGAATGACAGCTTCCATCTCATATTTACTTTGATGTGCAGTACTGATTCTCAGACACTGCATGTAATTTACTGCCATTTACTCAGGATCTGTATGCCAAGCATGTAAATCTATTAGTCTATTCCTCCCTTCATCTGCTTTGTTTACTTATTGTGAACAGAAAGCACATCTCAAAAGCAAAATCTGTTTTTTGTCAGACATGTCCAATGTGTAGAAGCTTTGTATTGCAATAAAATTAGTAGAAATATGCAGTGAGTCATATTACCAGTAGTCAGATATCCCCACTGGCCATGCTTTAAAATCATAATACAAGACCTTTGGACTGAAGTTCTGACTTTATTCACAAGAAAGCAGACAGTGTCTACGCTGGTGCCACCACTGCTGACTCTCCAGCTGGTGGTGTGCGCCCCAGAACATTTGCACATAAATGTTTTCCAGGACAGAGACAATAAGGTTGGATGTGCTGTGCTAGGAAAATGTGAGCATTACAGCTGCTGAAAATATTTAACTGGAACTGAAAATGCTTGGCGTTTTTCACGCATTGCTACTAAGAAAACTTGGAAAAAAAGAGCAGAAGTATGACTTTGTGCATGCTGGTGCTGGATGCTTTCAGTACATAGACAGTCTACTAGTTCATCAGTATATGCAAGGCCAAACAATGGTGTGCAGTTGTCATGTGTATCTGGAGATATGACAGTTTGTCCACAGCCAGTACTTCCATTGGATAAGGCACTTAGTGCCATGGTCTAGTGGATTGGGTAGGGCTGGGTGATAGTTTGGACTGGATGATCTTGGAGGTCTCTTCCAACCTGGTTGATTCTGTGATTCCAGGTCAAGAGATTGAGCAATTGGGCAATTAGGCTGCCTGAACAGCTCCTGTCAGTAGCAGCTTTTACCACAGACTTTAACTGGCACAGGTCCCTCCTATTGTTTGGCCTTGTCTCAGCAGAATGTTATGCCATGTAAGTCTTATGTGACATGCAGCTTCCTCTGCAGAGGGACTGCCTGCAAGGTGTGTAGCACTAGGTCAAAGGGCAATGGTTTTAAACTAGAGAAGGGTAGATTTAGACTGGACCTGAGGAAGAAGTTCTTTATAATCAGGTGCTGGAACACTGTAACAGATTGCCCAGGGAGGTGGTGGAGGCATTGAGTAGAGACATTCAAGATCAGGCTTGATGGGCCTCTGAGCAACCTGCTCTAGTTGGAGACGTCCCTACTTACTGCAGGGGTGTTGGACTAGATGACCTTAGATGATCCTTTCCAACCCAATGTATTCTATGATTATATGATTCTTGAAAGTCTATTGTCATCTTTGGCTGTTGAAAGGAAGAATGACTTACAAAGCTTTGTCCTGTAATACAAAGGCATTTTTTTCTCTTTAAAAGAAAAGATTCTCCCAGAAAAGAAGTATGACCTACATTCTGGATGTGGCCAAGTGTTTTCACATCGCTTAAAGGCACAAATGCTTGACCAGTCTTATCTTTATTTCAGTATATATATATAACTGTGTCTACAAATCATTCTGTGTATAAACAACTGCCTGTTCAGGTTTCCCCTAAACTTCTCAAATAATTTCCACAGCTGCTGAAGCATGGTAATGAGTTGATTTAGGAAAAGCACCATATTTTTGCTTTATGTTTCTTCCTTCTGCTGAGGGTCTCTTTTTGCTAGGAGATTGAGCAAACAGGACTTAATCCTCTTAGTGAAGTTTACAGGGGTTTTGCTCAAGGGAAAGTATGAAGGCATAGCTTCAGTTTTACAGGTGGGCTTGTGCTTTTATATCAGATACAAGGCAGAGATAGGCTTCAATAACAGAATGGATGTCATAGAAGTGACAAAAGATGGTCAGGTGTATGACACAAGGGAGGAATCATAGAATCATAAAATCAACCAGGTTGGAAAAGACCTCAGAGATCATCAAGTCCAACCTATCACCCAGCACCTCATGGCTAACTAAACCATGAGTGCCATGTGCCATGTCCAATCCTCTTTTTAACACCTCCAGGGATGGTGACTCCACCACCTCCCTGGGCAGCACATTCCAATGGCAGATCACTCTTTCTGTGAAGAACTTTCTCCTCACCTCAAGCATAAACTTCCCCTGACACAACTTGAGACTGTGTCCTCTTGTTCTGTTGCTGGTTGCCTGGGAAAAGAAACCAACCCCTTACTGAAGGACAGAATGTTACTTTGCATTTCTTTTTCTGCCAGTATTTTGTGGCTACTGGGGAGCAGTAGTTGAGGAATATTTAAATTCCCTTTAACAATAATTTAAGAAATAATATAAATTGAAAAAGGTTTGCCTGTGGAGGTGGAATACTTTATCTGAATGCAGTTATGTCTCTAGAGCAAACACCCAGTTAGGCAGTTGTTTGAAATATGTATCATTTTCTTTAAGAACCACTCATATCTGACCATTAAAATCAAGTTTACAAGCAGATTAAGGCCACTGCTTTATATATTATATTTAAAATGGACAGAAGGGACCCTCCCTTTTTGAATATTCCATGTTCAGCTTAATCCAAGCCAGGCCAAATTTCCACATCAGTTCAGATCAGAGGTTCATAAGCTTCTTCTCATAATGACTAGATATCCTGGCTATTTCATGTGCAGGGTCAGAGGGTAATTACCTGCTTTCTGAAATACTCAGGAGCTATGTCTGTGCTCAGGACAACATGTAAACCACAGCTTGCTTTACTGAAAATAGTGATTCAGGCTTTCATTTCCCTGTTCTCTCTTTTCTTTTGTATGCCTTCAAAAATTCAGTAACCACAATTGTATTTTATATCCTCTATAAAACTGGCACAGTTTTGTGTGAGTGTAGAAAATCTCAGATCAAAAGAACTACAACCAAAGCTAATCACTGAGGTCTGACACTTTGTTGCTGGGTTTTGGGGTTTTTCTTTGGTTGGGTCTGTTGTTATCATTGTTGTTGTTGTTTGGGGGAAGAGGGAGTTCACTATTTGGAGCTCAAGGACATTTTGCTTGCTATGGGAGAATTATTTTCTTTCATCAAAATATTTTGGTTTGGAAAATCCTAATATATTGATGGAGAAGTTCATTATACCCAAAGCAGTGTGGTCCTCATCCTGTTCAGTTGCAATGCTGTTAGTTTGGGCAATGTCATGTTAATATAATCTGGACCACTGACTGTTCTACCTTAAGAGGTACAACCATCAGTTATATGCATAAACACCTGACATGCCTGGAGAAGAGGAGGCTTAGAGGTGACCTCATTGCTGCCTACAACTACCTGAAGGGAGGATGTAACCAGGTGGGGGTTGGTCTCTTAGGCAACCAGCCGCAGAAGGAGGGGACACAGTCTCAAGTTGTGCCAGAGGAGGTATAGGCTGGGTGTTAGGAGGAAGTTCTTCACAGAGAGAGAGATTGCCCATTGGAATGGGCTGCCCAGGGAGGTGGTGGAGTCACCATCCCTGGAGATGTTCAAGAGAAGCCTGGATGAGGCACTTAGTGCCATGGTCTAGTTGATTGGATAGGGCTGGGTTGGACTGGATGATCTTGGAGGTCTCTTCCAACCTGCTTGATTCTATGATTCTATGACTCTATGCTGATCTTAGATATTCAGAGATGAGCTTTTGTCAGCTATACAGGTGCAGATCTGATTTAGCACCAGTCAGCACAAGATAAATGTTTCCACATGCACCTTGCTTTGCTGGGAGTACAATTTGAACCACGAAATGTTGCTTAATCTTTGGGTGATGATCCATTCCACTTCCAGTGTGTGTGAAGTTATCTTTCTACTCTGCATTTCCTGTGATATCCTTACAAGAAGGAAAACTGGAAAAAAATAAAATTTCCTCCACTTTTGTCTTTCTATTGGTAGCTGTGGAGTTAGCACACCAGCAAAGACTTCCTTGCTGGCTGCTTTGTAATTTAATTCTTCTAGTTAGTGCTTCGTTAGGCAGTGTAATGATTTCATCAGTGTTAGACTCTTGTTTTAGAGGATAAAAAATGCATTTTGCTTGATGAGTTCTACAAAAACATCTGCTACCTTTTTGGCACTGTTGTGGTAACCAGTTTCAGAGTTTTCTATCCCCACTGCACAGGAAATGCTGTGAAAATTGCATCTGAATGCCCAGATAGGATTGTATGACAACTTCAATGTATTTTGAAGTCCTTTATGCATAGTGGGTACAGCTGCCAACCCTCCCTGTTGATGATTTTGCACTATAACATGCAGAATCAATAGAAGCAAGAAGCTGGTACTACAACCATTGCCCAAGAGTGCAGTTGTTATGTCTCTTACCTTGAATATCTTGATACTGAGGGACCATTAAACATAGATGGAACAGCCCTGGAGATGTCAGGCCCCATCTCACTTGTTTTCAATATCCTTTGGTATCACCTATTGCTCCTCTGGAAAGGTCAAATGTCTCCCAATTTTTTAAGGAACCTAGTTTTGTTTATTTCTTTCTCTACTTCAGGGCACATGAAACTAGATGACCTTAATCTGACAATCACAGACAAAAGATGTCAGTATCTCCTTGCCCTGTTGACTGTTGTCCCTTTAAGAACTTCCCATTCTCATGAATTACTGTCAAGGAAGGAAGACAACTCCTGTGATTTGGAGTAGTGGCAACTGAGAACATGGAACTCTAGGACAATTAATTCTCCAGTATCATTTTCTAGTCTGGAAGGAGGAAGGGCTCCAGTAAATTTTCTGTCAGCCTGTGTTTTTTCAAGCATGTTTACTAGCTGAAACACAAGCTAGACCATTCTTTTTCTTCTTCTTCTTTTTGTGAGCCAAATAATCACATTTCATCTGTTCCACTGGCGGTGGAAGAATCTCATTATCACAAAATTCCTTATGTTAATCACTGATCTTCAGCAGATGACTGTTGTAATTTGGATGAGCACCTACGTGGCAAAAGGTTCACTTGCTTTGTTATCTGGGTTTGAAGGGCTTCATTTGTGTTTCATTCTGGGGGCAAGAGCTCTCTGTGTTCTTTTTATCATTTTATGGAAATTTAGCAAGCTAGTAGAGTAAAAAATCAATTAACATCCAAATTTTTTTCCTCTACAAAAATTATTACAAGAGACTAGCACAATCCACAAATCGAATTTGCAGCTGGAGTCACAGTGATTTTTTTCCTCGTTGATTAAATTGATCTTTTAATGAATTAGCATCCATGTGAAATTAAATCAACAACATTCAGTTGTAGATGGAAGGAAGATTCAAATTATTAATTTCTGCAGTGCTGCCACAGTAATGAAAGGGTTTTATCCACCTCTCCAGCTTTTCAAGGCACTGCTGTGCCAGTCAGACTTGCTTCATGAGATACTTTTCTTTTTCCCTGTTTGTTCTCTTGTACAGAAGGTGAGATTCACAATGCCAAAAAAATAAATATTTATAAATCTCTATAAATCTTTATAAACTGATGAAGGCAAGCTTATCAGTTAGCACCTTTTCAGTTCATGGACAGTAATAAACACTTGTAAGATTTAAAGTTTCATTCTAAATTATGTGTTTTAAAGTGGTCTCTTAAATCATACCTTACAAGTTTTTATTTCTCTCCATCGACTCTAAAGCAAGTGCAAGACTTTGGCTTGGCTGTAGGCATCTGCACTGTAGATATCTAGTATTAGATGGGAATTAGCAAAATGGCTCTATTTATTCTTTTCCAGAAGATTAAATTCACACAAACATACTCTGGCTGTCTCCAAGGAGGCATGTTTATTGAAGGCAACGTTTGCTAAAGTGTAGATACTGAAGTGTTAGCACTTCTTGTGCCTACAGATTTGCATTCACACCTTCTGAAGTGTTGCAGCAAGATCTCTGATAAGGAGGCAGAAAACTCCAGTGCAATAAAATATTGGGGGGGAAGGGGGAAGGAAATAGTATTTAGAGAAAAAAGAAGAAGCTCCTCTGCTTGCATGGAACTGAGTTCTTCAGAAGTAGAGCCACAGATGATGGGATGTCTATGGTTTCCTAATCAAGCTCCTGTTTTCCTTATTTCATAGACCCTAAAACTGCCAAAGTACTGACCCTTCTGGTTATAGAGCTCTGCACCATCTCTGCAGTGTAGTTGGACTTTTATTGTTGCAATCCTGTGTTTCCTCTTCAGAGAGGATCTAAGTCATAAATCATGTGATCTGGTAATCTGGCCCAGTTTGGAATAAGAGCAATGAAGGTAACTTTAAGTTAAAGAATTGCTTTTGTTTTTTCATTCCTCTCTGCAAATTAGATATTGTATGCTGTTTTGTAATTTTATATAAACATATTCCAGCAACTGTAATCATCAAAGTAAAGAACAAAAGACAGTTTTATAAGTAGGAATTTGCAGGTACTAGTATATTCTGCATGGGATGGATATTGGGAGTGCCAATAAATTCAGTTTCTTTAATTTTTTTTTTTTCTGGGTTTGGTATAGCAAATAACTTTTCCACTCTTTTGGTCATTTACACAGTTTCCTGACACCCCAGTGAGCAGCAGAGATTTCCCTCAAAGAGGGTGGCCTTGTCAGTGCCAACCCCCAAGGAGAAGTTTCTATGGGAATTCACACCTATTTAGCAAGTCAGTTCCAGTGCCCCAGGTCCTCCAGAAACTACCAGTGTCCTAATTTCTTTGCTCTGGAAGCTGTGCACTTAACACATTTCCCCTTGTGCTGAGGTCTCATCTCAGCAGAAAGATGAGATGCAGAGAAGGAGATTTCTAGTTGATACCGTCTTCATTGTAGCAGAAACCCTGGTGTACAGCAGTGATACTACCAGAAGAAAAAAGAAAAAAAGAAAAAAAGTTTTGTTCATTTCTTTTCTGTGACTTGATATATTGACTATCAGCTGTATTGGCAGAAGGCAGCTTTGCCATCTCAGCTGTGCCTCCACCAGAGAAATCTTACAAGCTGTATCAGTATTTTGTCAAGCATTGAATTGTTGGAATAAATGTATGTAAATCTTCAGACACATTTAAGAGCTCAAGAGCAAGTATTCATCACTTCTAAGATTAAGGAATCTAATAATGTGTTATAAGAGATATACTCCTGAACTCCAACTTTTTTCTTATCTGGTACTATAACTGAATAGGAGGCTTCTTATTTATATTGTTACTGCTCTCTCTCTCTGTTATAACCATCCTTTGCTGAGGGTGCTTACATTTTCCTGACTGTTGTTCAGTTGGTCAGCAGATAACCCTCTTATCCTAATATTCTCCAAAATTTTCCAAGTAGAACTTATCCTTATCTAAATTGGATGCTCCAAGAGCTGCTCTGAAAGCCTTTTTTTTCATGCAACTGGAAGCTTTTTTTCATGCAACTGAAAGCTAGGGGCAGCACCATCATGCTGATGCATTTTTTTTCCTCAGGAAAAGTAAGTAAGATGGAAGGGGCAAGGGGGGAAATACAAAAGGAAAAAATAATACATCTGAACCCTTCAGAGCTCAAGTATAATTTAACTCACATAGACAAGCTTCATTAAATGGTTGTTAATATTTTAACCTACAGCCACTGCAGGGAAAAATAGGAAAATATTAAATACCAGAAGAGGTTGCACAACAGGTAATGCTTAGGTGGTTTCCTGTAATTCCTGGCCATTGGAAATTCATCCATTAATAGTTTTAGGCTTAGTGGTAAATCATAAGATTCATAGTTTGTATAGGAATGCTTTCATTTGTTTTACAACCCTCACCTTAAACAACACAACTGGGACCAAACCTGACTTCCCACAAAGAAACTCAACCTTCCTGCTTCATTAGCACTGTAATATTGTCCTGATTTTGCAGGATGTCCCTTCTCCTATTCTGGAGCAGAGATCACAGGATGTTAGGGGTTGGAAGGGACCTCTGAAGTTCATCTAGTCTTCCTTTGAATCATGACATGAGGAACTGAAGGAGCCTTTGCTGTGAATCAACAATTCAGATATAATAAGATCTCTAAGAATGACAAAATAACTCCTTCTGGATTAAAGGGAAACATACTATCATGCTATTTTTTATTTTTAAAATTAACTCATTTTTATGCCAAAAAAAGTATATCAAGCAAAAATTAAGATATTGAAAACTAATATTTGAGCATAAACTGTGTCCAGTTCTGGGTTCCTCAGTTTAAGAAGGACATTGAGATACTTGAACATGTCCAGAGAAGGGCAGTGAGGCTGAGGAGAGGTCTGGAGCACAAGCCCTATGAGGAGAGGCTGAGGGAACTGGGGGTGTTTAGCCTGGAGAAGAGGAGGCTCAGGGGAGACCTTCTTGCTCTCTACAACTACCTGAAAGGATAGAGAATTTAAATAGCATTTGGTTTTTAGATCAAGATGAAGTCTGCAACACAATCTTCTCTTTGCTTCCTTCTTTCAAAAAGATGATCCTGTGCATCATTTTTCAGTGCACAGCACACAGTTATGACACTAATGAATCAAGAGGTCTTTGAATGAATGCTGTTAGATGTGCTCATTGCTCCTTGCTTGCAGTACAGGTGTTTATGGTAGGGAACATTTTGTCTCTGAACTAGACCTTAAGAGAAGGAAATGTACTATACAAAAGTTGAGATGAATAGAATTAGAAAAATGTGCAAACAGAAACCAGCACCTGATTTCTATAGAGTTAAAGCTTCCAAAATGAGTAATGTGTTCAGGTAGGGGTTGGTCTTTTCTCCCAGGCAACCAGCACCAGAACAAGAGGACACAGTCTCAAGCTGCACCAGGGGAAGTTTAGGCTGGAGGTGAGGAGAAAGTTCTTCATGGAGAGAGTTGTTAGACGTTGGAATGTGCTGCCCAGGGAGGTGGTGGAGTCACCATCCCTGGAGGTGTTCAAGAGGGGATTGGATGTGGCACTTGGTGCCATGGTTTAGATAGTCATGAGGTCTTGGGTGACAGGTTGGACTTTGATGATCCTTGAGGTCTTTTCCAACCTTATTGATTCTGTGACTCTGTGATCCCTGCCTCTCAAAGCCTGCCTCCTAACCAGTTGTTCATACTACCCACCTTGTGCCTTCTTGAGTGCCATCCACAGAAAGCCAGTTCAGTGTTGTGAAGGGGATTATTAAGTAGTTACCCTTACAATAATAAACAATATGGCAAGCAGGTATTAATAAAAATATTACTAACCCTTTATTAATGAAAATTGCCAAAGCTCGTTAAATAGGATGGTTGGAACATATATTTACAATGGGAATATGCAGTCTTAGGGCAAAACACAAACAATTATATGCAAATTAGGAGGCAACAACTTGGAAAGAGAAGGTCCCTGAGAGCAGAGAGCGCTCAATCACAGAGGGGGGAGGCTCGATAAGAACCTTTAAACCCAAAAGGCAAAGAATTGATTACTCACAGCTGGTGTTACCTGCATGGGAGATGCTGCTGCTGCTGTGTTAGCTTTGGGGTGCTCTCGTAGGGCACGGGCATGGCAGATTGCCAGCAAGGAGAGGTTATTGCATGGTCCCAGGCTGATCTGGCTGCAGCAGACAGCAGGCAGTTAACGACGCTCTTAGCTACAGGCACTTGCTTGGTTCCTGGGGAAACTGAGGCACAGCACGAGTCTGGTGGCAAGGGGAAGCAGGCTCAGCGGATCTGGCTTCTAGGCTCATGGCTTCTCCAGCTTGCTGTGTATGGACTCATGGCTTTATCCCAGGCTCTGCACCAGGCACTTGAGGCAGGGCAAGACAACTCGAGGCAGCTTCTACAANCTGCCCAATGGAAATGATTTCTGCCAGGCTATAACCATCAAAGGCAGAAGCAAGGACCTTGTATCTGGGGGAGCAGTGGTCAGCTTACATGCTCTCACCCAGGTAAACAGCTTGTTTACCAGACAGGCAGAGTCCTGTCCCCTTTTTCCTTTTTCCTGCGTTGCCCTGCCTTTCTGCAGGAAGGAGGGGAGAGAAAGGGACCTTGTCTAGACATCTTAAGGCCTGTCTGGGCTTGTACTGGGCCATGTCACGACCCTACCATGACATTCAGTTCATTGAAGTGGCACAAAACTAACTTGGTAAAATCTGCTTGGTAAAGTCCTTGCAACTTCATGCTTTACACACTTCATGCATCCCTCCGTGAATAACACATCCAAAAAGGGCTTCTGACTGCTGGTGAGTTGTCTTTTACATCCCTGCCATGATTCTGTGAAGGTAATTTGTGCACACAGTAATTGAGGAAAACAAAAATGGCAAAATATGATAAAACAGGAAGATATAAATATTTCTTGCAAGCTCATATGGAAAGGGGGGGAAGTGTGATGGTGTAACTATCTAATGTAGAAAATATTCTGAATTCACCTTCCCCTTTCACATATATATCTCAGAATACCACAGAGAACCTGTCTCAGCATTTGTTATTGTCCCCTGAAGTTTTAAAAATAAGTTTGATCCTCAAGGCTTAGAATATTGCATCCCACTGATTTAAGCAGGTTAGAAATACAGAAACCTACACCTCCACAGCTGTAAAAAATCAAACTGCTAAAGCTCTCAGTGTTACTGCCTCGAATCAATGTTTAATTTCCTAAGCTCTGTTGTAACTGCTGTATTTTTTGACTAACCTGGAGTGATGCAGATTGCTCATAAAGTACCAGCTGCTTTAATGTCTCTCTTGATAAGGCTACCTGTTAGTGTGTGGGGAAATAGAGTGATTTAGTAGTGAACTTTAAAAAAAGATCAGATTAATAAACAGCAATNAACCTTCTTGATTCTATGATTCTATGATAAGGGGATATCAAAACATCCTGCAAGCATTTCAGAGCATATGCATGCCTTAATGAGTAATAATGTGTTCCTGATACACTTTTCCCAGTGTAAAAGATTGTNACACCAACCCCACAGTATGTTGAAAAGAAAGAAGGATTTTCTCCAGAACTCATTTTAGATATGCAGCTGGCTAAATATTTTAGGCATTGTGCTTTGCTTGGTTACATTGCATGTAGTTACACCTATCTCTGTGAGTCTACCTGGCATGTTGACCTGCACCATGAACCTCTTCTGAGTCTTAGAGCAATTCCATTTCCTTTTGAAAGGCTCAAGAGACTCAAATGGGACATCAGCCTTAGGCAGTGCAGGGCTCATGATACCTTTCTCCTTGTTAATATCGCAGCAAATAGGAGAAAATAACCTTTCACTGTTAACTTTAAGGGCTGAGGGAGCTGGGGGTGTTTAGCCTGGAGAAGAGGAAGCTCAGAAGTGACCTCATTGCTCTCTACAAGTACACAAAGGGAGGTTGTAGCTAGGTGAGGGTTGGTCTCTTCTCCCAGGCAACCAGTGGTCTGCATCAGGCATAGTGTGGCCAGCAGGAGCAGGGAGGNGCAAATGAAGAAAGTGCTAGGCTGCCTCTAATAAAATCCACTTTTTGTGTGTTGAGGTAACAACATTGGTCTGATTTCTAGATTGCAATTGTTTTTCCAAGCTTGACACACAAAAGGAATGGGCATTTCTGCAATCTGAACATAACTGTTTCAGGATCTCACAAGCATATAATAAAATATAATCTGAATGGAAACTAGGCAGACTTTAGTCTGCATCCAGGCTAAGGTAAGGACTATCAGTTTGCTCTCATATTTCCTTTGGTCTGTCAAAACAAGTTGCCTTCCTTGTATTAGCTAATATAATTTAAAGAATATATGTTTTCCTTTGTGAAATTCAGCCCTGTGGGCTACTGGTGAGGGTGAAGGCATATACAAAAAAGTTGTAGTTTGAAGGCTGAGATATATGTCACTGTATATCTCTCTGTCTCTATTTTTAAATCACCCAAGAATCTCAATCTTATATACCCTAATATCCTTTCAAAATTCATGCTACCACTGTAGACTGCTCATATGAATAAATACAAGAGGTTGTTCACCAGCAGACCTGTTTTACCAGAACAAAGAGAAAACACAGAAGTGACTCTTGTTGTGGAAAAACTGTTTCCTGACGTAACTGCTTCATTTGTAGGTCAAAAATACTACTGAGGTTGTAAGTATCACCTACCATTACCCAAAGCACAGCAGTGCAGGGAAGCAATCCCTGCTCAGTTTCTGTATTGTATTTTGCAGTAATTCCAGACATGAGGAGAAATATGAAGAGAAACTTCCTTACAGTGACGGTGACCGAGCACTGGAACAGGCTGCCCAGATAGGTTGTGGAGTCTCCTCTGGAGACTTTCCAAACCCACCTGGATGCATTTCTGTGCAGACTAGTTTGGGTGACCCTGCTTTGGCAGGAGGGTTGGACCCAATGATCTCTGGTGGTCCCTTCCAACCTCTAATGTACTCTGATACGGTGATATTCAGAAGCTTATCTCTCAGACAGCTGTGGTGAATCACTCAACTTTGAAGCACTCATCTTTATCAGGGTCATATTCATCTACTTGGACATTGCTAATCAATAACTGAGAATGATTCAGAGGACATTGTGGCACAGCATTCTCTCAGAGCATAGCCCTTAATGAAGTGGGTGTTGTGTATGGTTTTTGAAGTGGGCTGAATTCACCTGTGTAATTCTAGCTACATTTTGCAAAGGCACGTCTCTTTTAATAATTCAGATTTCCATGGGCATCTTTTTCAAGTCAGGCTTATGAAGAAATGGTTTTGAACTAAAGCACTTGCTATATTTAGAAGCTGTGGCACTTCTCAGTACAATATGATAATGGCTTTGTTTCTGCAAGTTCATTCTCTGTTAGTTATACCTTTCAGTAAAGATTACAATCTGTATTTCATAGCTGTATTTAATCTGCAGGATAGGAAAGCATCAACCTTGATTTGACATCAGTGCCAAGATGTAGCACTTCTTTTTTTCCTAGTAGTTAATTACCCTCTTTGGTTAAAGTGAAATACCTCAGTAAACAAACCTGCTTTCTGCCCATTCTGAATGTATTTATATTCAGCTTTCAACCACTGGACCTTTGCTAATTCGGCAGAAGATAAATTCTTTTACTGTCAAACTTCCACTTCCCTCATTAGATGTGAGACTATGATTAAGTCCCAACCCTTTAACCTTCTCTTTGATGAGCTAAGTAGATTAACCTTCTGAAGTCTATCACTAGAAGGCATGTATTCTAATCCTTTAATCATTCCCTAGGCTCTTTTATGAACCTTGTCCAATTTCTCAGCATGCTTCTTGAAATTTGGAGGCTTGAAATAGGCACAGTGTTCCAGCCACTGTTACACTGATGCCAAACATAGAAGTAATAGAGTGTAGTTCTGTCCCACTCAATCAATCTTAGGAGTAAACCCAGAGCTGGTCTGCATTGTTTTATATAGATGAAACACAGAAACACTACTTTACCCTTGAGACTTAACTGTCACCCTTTTTTCCATGCTTCATCTGTGGTAGCATCCTGATTTTGATCTACAGTGCTGCTTTTCTTCAGACTTGCTGGAAAGAGGCTTGGTGGGTTTGGCAGGCTTCAATTTAGCTTTCCCATAGAGCTTCCCACTCTGCACAATGCACAGCATTTTTTTTTTTCTTAAAGGATGCTGCATTCTTGAGCAGATATATAATTAGCTATGGCAGTGACATGATGTTTGAAAGGGCCATGCTGAGCTTCCCTCTACAGCAGAACGTGTGTGAGCTAAGAAAAGGCAGCACTCTAAGCTGTTTGCATTCATCTCTATGTGTTCCTAGATCAGGACAGTAGGAAAATAGAACAACTGAGTGTTGGGCCTCTGACAGTCTCTCATCCCAAGGTGGAAGATTGACTAAATAAACACTTGGGACGTGGTGCTTATTGACATGGTTTAGTGGGGAACTTCACAGTATCACAGTTCATTAGAAGTTGGAAGGGACCTCGAAAGATCATCAGGTCTAACCCCCCTGCTAGAGCAGGATCACCTAGGATAGTCTGCACAGGAATGCATCCAGGTGGGTTTGGAAACTCTCTAGAGAAGGAGACTCCACAACCCCCCTGGGCAGCCTGTCCCAGTGCTCCCTCACCTACACTGTATAGTTTCTCCTCCTGTGGAGGTAAATCTTCTCTGTTCAAGTTTGAACCCATTGTTCCTTGTCTTAGCACTGTGAACCACCAAAAAGAGCCTGGCCCCTTCCACTTGACACCCACCCCTCACATATTGATAGACATTAANGATCCCATTGGCTCTCTTGGCCACAAGAGCACATTGTTGTTCCATGCAGAACTTGCTGTCCTCCAGCACTCCAAGGTCTTTCTCTATGGAGTTGCTTTCCAGCAGGGCAGCCCCCAACCTGTCCTGGTGCCTGTTGTTATTCCTCCCCAGAAGCAGGACCCTGAACTTGTCCTTATTAAACTTCATGAGGTTTGCCTGAACCCAGCTCTCAGCCTGTCCAGGTCACATTGAATGGCAGCACAGCCTGACAGGTGTCAGCCAACCCTCCAGACTTGGCAATTTTATTTTCTTTCTCAGTTCTTAAAGATCTCTTGGTGCTTTATGGTTCTCTTTTCTAACATCACCTCATATTTTTTCAGTCTTTTCTGTCCCCTTAATGTTCTTACCACCCACAGATTTCTTATTGTGGATAATTGCTTAAACCATATGGTTCAGTTCCCGTTCTTGAAACTTAACCTTATTATATTCTGGGCCAAATTCTTAGGTCAGTTTTAAAATTTCAGGGTGAAATCAAGGCTTTGACAAAGTCAGAAGATGCTCAGCTGTCAGTATGGCCAAGGCTGGGCTCTTCCCTTAGGCATTTGCTGCAGGCTCTGAAAAGAAAGGCATTTAAGTAACTAGCTGCCTATGCCTCTGTCTGTTTTTTCTCCTGTGCATTTTTAAATTGGCAGTAATATTTCAAATGCAGACTATTTGTTTTGACCCTTAGACTGCTCTCAGCTTTCAGGGGAATGATGTTATTCAGTTTAATGCAAAGACCAAGTGTACCATAGAGTGCTTTACTACTTGCTGGCAAATAAGATTGTGTGGTTTCATGAGAACTCAAGAAAGGTCAGTCATTGGCTTCATTCACTAACAAAGGATTGTTCCCACTGGAAAAGACAGTGATGCTACTCTGCACTGGGCTTACATAAATCTGATATACATAGAATAACTACTCAGAAGTTAATACATGCATGTAGGATGCAACTAAAAATACCAGCACAAGTTGAATAAATTATGACTAGCTGAGGCATATGACAAATAGTTTGGTCAGAAGATGTATTTTGGTAAGATTCGCTTTAAAGCAGGGAAGTGCTCATATTAAGCTTCTAACAATTAAGGGTTTGGGTTTTTTTTCCTACATATTATACAAAAAACCTTTCAGTGTTTTGTGAAAATATATTTTCACTTCAAGGCTGAATAGCACCCATGATGGAAAACTTAAAAGGAACCAAACAATCACCAGAATCAGAAAGTTGAAAAATACAGAGTTGCAGACACAGTTACTCAAGTGTATTCACTTTGTCAAGCCTGCAAAGACTTAGAGAATGGATGGATGCATGGATGGATGGATGGGTAGATGGATGGATGGATAGATGGATGAATGCATGGATGAATGGATGAATAAATGAATGGATGAATGAATCTAAGACCAATAACACACACAAAGGGAACAGACAGCAGTTTTTCAGGTGCATTTTTGGCAGATAACAGGAAGTGCTATGGAAGTTTCAGAGGTAAGACTGGTTGCTAAGTGTTATTTTTTTTTCTCTTATTTCTGTGTATGGATCATATCAGCATTTACTCTACATCTTGGATATTTTATAATTTTTAGGGAAGCATCTGCTTGCCTTGGTTTTCTTGCCACTTTTCATTGGCACTCCAGTAGCAGTTGTTTCATTTTCTGTTTTTCTTCTTTCAAGAGTAATTTCTTATGAGAAAGCAATCAGGGAAAAAAAACTAACAGTGTTCATCAACTCTGTGTGTAGATTGACAGCCTTTGCAAATGGGAGTGGGCAGTAGTTTTACAGAAAAGAAGTTCCCATGTGTGCTAATGAACTGTTGACTAAGTGATTGATTATTAAATTGTACAGTCTTTATGTGTTGAGATTATTTTGCAGTTCAAAAGCTGATACACCTATTAATTAGCATTGCTATTATAATTTACCCTGGCACATTTGTAAGACACTCCAGCAAGGGGCAGTGCAGGACTCAGAAAGCAATCCTCCCAGTAGAGAAAGCAGCTCCTTCGTAGAGAGGTTTGAACCATGTTTATTTCAGTTTGTCTTTGTGATTGTTTATCATAGGAGTTGAAGCAGATGAAATTAATTTTAAGCTGAGTAACTGTTCTTGTTTTATTGGTCAATGTGCAATTTGCAAGATAATGTTAAAAAGGTAAAAACCTTTCTTCAAAGATTTTCATGACGGTATATCATCCCTTAGCATTTGTCATTTGTGTTAAGTGTGTCTAAGGCAATGAAATACAAGCAGAATCAGACCTGTAGTTTGCTTTTTACCTTTTACAAAACAACTGCATGAAAAATTGCAATATTCTTGCAGGTAAATGAAATTAGTGACACACCTATGTATATCCTGCTACAAGGAGCAGGCAGCGATTTGCAGCTTTATCTAAGTCAACAGAAAATGTCCATCAGAACAAAATTTCATTCAGGGACATTGATGGAACTAAACAAGACCTGCAAATAACTTTTCAGTGCACAAGGCTATTTCCTACAACCTTGTTCTTACTCCTTGCAACTTAATTATGTCAGTGAGGAAGAGGAGGTCATAAAAAAGTAAAAAGATCGTTCAGTGTGTTTTGTGCTTTGGCTTAAGTCTAACTTTGGATTTTATTAGAGCAATAATTAACCTGATAGTGAATTTTGAAACACAGGTGCCATAGAATCCAAACTGTATTTCTCTGTTAAATTCTGAGCTTGGCAAAGCCATTTTTCAAATGCAGAACCTATTTGCTGATGGTGCAGCAGGCTATGAAATGTCATCAGACAGAAGAGATGGAACAGAAAAATATAAACATGTTCAGAGGTAAATTGGACATCCTGTTTGCAAAAAGCCTGTATAAATCCACCTTGTCAGAACCAGTAATGTCAATGACCTGGGAATCTAATTCTAGTTGTCTCATGTTTAGTTCTATTTGGTTTATTTGATTTTACTTTACAGTATGAATTGAATTCTGCAAGGATTCTTTATTCCTTCGGTTTGAGTAAACCCTATATATTTTAAATGAGGAATTTGTGGTTTCCATTAAGGAAATGGAAGTAAAAAGGCTGATGGGAGGTTAGCATAGTTCTAGGAGAGACAAACCCAGGTGCCTGGTGTTTTCAGGTGTGCAAGATATGTTAAAACATTCAGGGTTTGTACACCAATTGTAAGATTTGCTGGGTGTTAGCTGTTGTCAGTGTCCTGTTCCTCAGTCACATCCTGAAGTGTGGCCAGCAGGTCAAGGGAGGTGATTCTCCCCCTCTGCTCAGCTCTGGTGAGACCCCACCTGGAGTACTGTGTCCAGGTCTGGAGCCCCTAACTCAAGAAGAATCTGGAGGTGCTGGAAGGTGCCCAGAGAAGGGCCACCAGGATGATCAGAGGGCTGGAGCTCCTCTCCTATGATGACAGCCTGAGAGAGTTGGAGATCTGGAGAAGAGAAGGCTCTGAGGAGACCTTGTTGTGACCTTCCAGTATCTGAAGGAGGACTACAAGAAAGCTGGGGAGGGACTTTTTAGGGTGTCAGGTAATGAAAGGACTAGGGGGGAATAGGGAAAAAAATAGAAACGGGTAGATTCAGATTGGATGTTAGGAAGAAATTCTTCCCCATGAGGGTGGTGAGACACTGAACAGGTTGCCCAGGGAGGTGGTGGAAGCCTCATCCCTGGAGGTTTTTAAGGCCAGGCTGGATGTGGCTCTGAGCAACCTGATGTAGTGTGAGGTGTCTCTGGCTATGGCAGGGGGGGTTGGAACTGGATGATCCTTGAGGTCCCTCCCAACCCTAACAATTCTATGATTCTATCATTATACTTCATCTCTTTGAATTAAGTGCTTCACAAGGCTTAGGTTTTAATAAATGCCTTCAACAGGTTGGGGTTTAGTCCTGAGTGATGGTATGTTATATTTGTAACATCTTCTGCCGTCAGTAATGGGTAAAGGCCCTTTCTAGTAGCAGATCAGTTAGTAATAAAGCCTTAATGGATTCACTTAGGCTTTTGCTGTGCTTTACAAGAAGTTGTCTCACTCCCACAGCTTTATTAAAATAAAGCACAACCTGCAGTGAAGCTGACAGCTGAGCAGTTAGGTTACAAATCAGATTGTGGTGGCAGGGCAGACCAAATGAATATTACCATTTGGCTTGTCAAAGGCAAGGTGAAAAAATAAAGCTTGATGAATAGCAGAATTTGGCCTACACAGAAGAAGAATGCAAGAGCAGCAGAAGGGGCCTTGGGCTGGCAACACCTACAAAAAGATGTGTCATAGCACAAGCCATGAGGGCAGGAGGGGTTCACTAACAAAATTATTCCAGAAGTTGATTTTTACTCCTGTTGTNTTCTATATTCTAGTTTGAACCCATTGTTCCTTGTCTTATCACTGTGAACCACCCAAAAGAGCCTGGCCCCCTCCTCCTGACACCCACCCCTCAGATATTGATAGACATTGATCAGATCCCCTCTCAGTCTTCTCAAGACTCAATAGCCCCAGGACTCTCTGTCTCAGACAGCCTGCCTGGATGGCAGTATTGTATAGAGTTACAATCAGAAAGATGATCAGTACTGTTATCAATTAATGCTCATAAAATGTGTTTTCATCAGCTGTTTGGATCAAGTGGACAGGTGATGCCTTCTGAGGATTTTCAGCACATTATTCTCCTCCTCTGCAGCCTTGCATGGCAAGAGTAATTGGCACAGTAGCAAAGTCATCTTCTGGTTTTGCTTTCTTACCTTGATACATGCCCACAGAAGCAGCTCTGGAACAGCATTGTGGGCACTCAAGTTCTGAGAAAGAATGACTATTTTTGAGAAGACAGAGATTTTTTATGTTTATTATCAAGTATATACATAAATATTTTCCAGATTAAGATGCTTTCACATACAGAACTGCATCACTTCACTACAGTAGCAATGTTAGCAGTTAAAATAAGAGCAGATCCAATTTAAATAAAGGTATCAGAGATGTGTAGCATGATTTGGTGGGGTTTTTGGGTTTTTTTTCTTTTTTTGAATTAAGAGTGTGGTAAAGCTACATTATTGTTACTTGCATACAAAAGAAAGAGTCAATTTCTGATATAGAGGGTTCATAAAAATAATCTGAGCTATAAAAATATACTTCTTAAAAAAAAACCCCAAACATCACTGCAGAACAGCAGTTCAATTACAAAGGGAAGCAATGCTGAGAGTCAGTACAGAAGACTGCTAGAGATGTGTGCTTAGTGGCCTGGGTTTCCCTAAGCTTTAACATTTACAGTGCCCATGAGCAAATTAAAATGCAGATGCATAAATGCATCTGACAAGAGGATGGGGAGTGCTGTTCTTGGCTGTGGGTCCATGCCACAAGCTGGTAATCCAGGGCTTGCACCCAGATGCCCACAGTGCTAGGGGAGCACCTTCATGCCAGCTGTGCTAGTTTTAGGCTATGCCTTTAAAAATTTTCACAGATCTTGAACAGAAGGTGGTAGAATGTAAATAAATCACTATTGGGTGTAAAAAAAAAGGAAAATAATGATCATTCTAAACAGTCCCATTGGAAAGATAAGGCACTTAAGCTAGTAATGGAAACAATCTTTCTCTCTTTTTGCTTCTTCTCTCTGGGAGAGACTGACTGGCTTTGCTGACCTTGACTGCATTGCTTTTGTTGTGGCTGGTGTTAACAACAACTTCTCTGCTATTTTCTCTTGTCCTTTTGTGCACAGGGCAGGTAGGGAAGGGAGAAGCTGTTGCAGCTCCCCTGGTCTTTTGCCAGGAGAGGTTCTTGTGCTGTTTATCAACTGTAAACACCTGTAAATATTTGTAAATATTGTGTATTTTGTACGTATTCCTTGCATTTCATTGTAGATTGTAGTTTTGCTTGTAAAAACAGCTTCCTTTGCTTCCAGATGAGCTGGTCTGGCAAATTTAATGTTGGGGGGGAATTTTCAACCCACCACAACAGCCCACTGTGTAGTCTTGAGGAGAACGCTGAGGGGTTGTTAAACCTGGAAAAGAGGAAGCTCAGAGGTGACCTCATTGCTGTCTACAGCTACCTGAAGGGAGGTTGTAGCCAGGTGGGGGTTGGTCTCTTCTCCCAGGTAACCTCTCTTCCCAGCAGCAGAACGAGGGTACACAGACTCAAGCTGTGCCAGGGGAGGTATAAGCTGGGTGTTAGGAGGAAGTTCTTCACAGAGAGAGAGAGATTGCCCATTGGAATGGGCTGCCCAGGGAAGTGGTGGAGTCACCATCCCTGGAGGTGTTCAAGAGAAGCCTGGATGAGGCACTTAGTGCCATGGTCTAGTTGATTGGATAGGGCTGGGTTGGATTGGATGATCTTGGAGGTCTCTTCCAGCCTGCTTGATTCTATGACTCTATGCTGATCTTCCATATTCAGATCTGAGCTTTTCTCAGCTGTACAGGTGCAGATCTGATTTAGCACCAGTCAGCACAAGATAAATGTTTCCACATGCACCTTGCTTTGCTGGGAGTACAATTTGAACCACGAAATGTTGCTTAATCTTTGGGTGATGATCCATTCCACTTCCAGTGTGTGTGAGGTTATCTTTCTACTCTGCATTACCTGTGATATCCTTACAAGAAGCAAAATTGGAAAAAAATAAAATTTCCTCCACTTTTGTCTTACTATTGGTAGCTGTGGAGTTAGCACACCAGCAAAGACTTCCTTGCTGGCTACTATTCTATACTCTCACTTTGAATCAGGACAGCCAGACTTGGTTTGTAACCAAGACACATACTCCCTGGCACTACTGTGGTCATGTTTTCCAGTGACCTTGTAAATTGTAAATACACTAGATGTGCCTAAAGTTCACTGTGAACTCTTCCAATATTGACCTTCTGTGAATAAAAAAGCCAGGCTCCACAAGGTGTTTTTTATTTGTCTCCTGCAATCTGGACAGCCCTCACAGCAGAGGAATGAAATATTTTTCTATCTTAACAGCAGGCTATTACAAAGGTAGATCAGTAGATAGAAACATCAACTAAGCAGTGCCCTTGAAGCTAGTGCACTGTTACAACCTTTTTAGCAGATCCTTATAAAAAATTATTGTGCTGAAAAGAGTCTAATTGAGTAGCCTTAGAACTATTACTTTGTTGGCTTGTACATATGTACACCTATCTGCCTATCCTCTAAACAAAGTGACTGTTGTATAATCATTTATTTGTGCCTCAGGTACTGTAATGTAAGATGAATGGAATTCCACTCTGGATTGCATTTCATTTAATATTTTTGAATGCACTTCAACAATGCAGATATGGGACAATAATATTTGATTACAAGACTGATCAGAAATAATGGACCTTTATTGTATTTGATCCATTTCATTCCCTCAGGCCTGTAAGATACCAAACATGAGTGACTTCATCCCCTTCGACAGGATCTACTCACAGGAAGATAATTGCATGTGTGTGTTGTTTGGGTTTGGGTTTTTTTTTTAGGATTTAAGAGTAAAAAAGGGGATGTGTTCCAGTTGCTAGCTGATATTTGATTCAAACAGATAACATACTGTAAATATGCCTAGGAAGCCATGGCTCTGTCTGACTGCAGAGATTATTAAATGAAGTAGAGAGACTTTGGGAAATAATTAGTTTGAATGCTGCAATGCACTTTAAGCCTGTGGAAGCTGATGTGTGGTGAAATGTAGGTCAGTCAGATTACATCATACAGACCCAGCTGCTGTGTTTTGTCATCTCCCTGTAATCAGAAGAACCAGTGTAGGTAGCAGTTATACTAGATAAATGTCTTTTTCTCCTAAGAAGAAAAGATTGAGTGATAGGAATGTGGCCATGCTGAACTGGAGCTTGATGTTGATGCTGTGCTCTGAAAAACAAGTAGTGAGTGACACAGGTCAGTGAAGAAATGGACAACAAAGCATTTTCTTTTTTCTTTTCTTTTCTTTTCTTTTCTTTTCTTTTCTTTTCTTTTCTTTTCTTT
>VXBD01000380.1:384056-395134 GCA_013399975.1 Indicator maculatus | reverse complement strand
AGCCTGTTCCAGTGCTCTGTCACCCTCACTGGAAAGAACTTTCTCTTCATGTGAAGGTGAAATCTTCTATGTTCAAGTTTGAACCCATTGTTCCTTGTCTTATCACTGGGAACCACCAAAAAGAGCCTGGCCCCCTCCACTTGACACCCACCCCTCACATATTGATAGACATTGATCAGATCCCCTCTCAGTCTTCTCTTCTCCACACTAAACAGCCCCAGGGCTCTCAGTCTCTCTTCACAGGGGAGATGCTCAAGTCCCCTAACCATCCTCATGGCTCTCCCTTGGATTCTCTCCAGCAGGTCTCTGTCTCTCTTGAACTGGGGAGCCCAAAACTGGACACAGGATTGCAGGTGTGGTCTCAGCAGGGCAGAGTAGAGAGGTAGAAGAACTTCCCTAACCCTGCTGGACAAACCTTTCTTGATGCACCCAAGGGTCCCATTGGCTCTTTTGACCACAAGGGCACATTGCTGTCCCGTGGAGAACTTGCTGTCCAGTTTTTAACATATATATTCAGCTTAGATTTGACTTTAATGAACAAGACACATACTGAAGTATCTGACAGAATGAAAGCTGTGCAGAAATAGTTCCCTGAAACTTTCTTATCTTTGGATTTTAGTAAAATTTTCTTAGAAGGAGTGTAAGCATGAGAGCATTTATATATAGTAAAAATAAAGCATGACTTTGGTATGGACTCAATACTTTAGAGATAAGGTAGAGCAGAGAAAAAGTTAAATTTTCCAAATGTTCTGTGGGAAATTGGGTGAATTCTGATTTTCTGGTTCGGTTTATCTTCCTGAAGGGTTTACTCTGATAGCTGGAAATGTATTGATTGAATCTGCATCACTCAAAGAAGCAAATTAGTGTTTTGCTGTCAGATTCTGTAATGAAGTTCCATGCTGTGATTTGTGTTTTCAGCAAGAAAACAGCTTTTTTTTTCACTGCCTTGTCTTATTTGTTTTACTTCTGATGCACAGCAGTAGCATTCTCACTCTGTTTACAGCAGTACTTTGAGACATTAATTGTTCAAATGATAGGAAAAGATGAATTATAAGGGACATGCTCATTTCATTTGTGCTATAGCCACATCACAAGTGAAAAGTTAGATATCTATTAGCCAGATTGGATCACTAATTGACATCCCTGGAAATGTCAGTTAGTGACTAGGGCTTGTGGGGGCAAGGGGAATAGCACAGCTGTGGTCAAAACATGTGTGGGACCCAGTTATGCATTCATCTGGACTGATATGATGTTACATAATTATGGATTTTTGTAGGGAATCCTCAGTAGGAAACAATTTCTATACATAAATATATATAAAAAACGTAAAACATATGTTTATAGATATTTATAGCCCACAATTTATAGATCTCTTGAAATAAATGAAGTTATGACAGTATGAAATCACTCTAGTAGGTAAAATCAAAACAAAGTTTGTGGATAATGTTGAAATGTGTTGTGGTTTTATTTGCCACCAGTGGCAAGTATTTCTGAAGCTAGTGTGGTATAAATGCATTTCTGATCCCTCTTTCTTCATCTTGATCAAGCTAAACAGACTAAACTCTTACTATAATCAATAAATATTTTGATCCAATTACCAGTGCCATTAATACTAATTTCTCACTGTATTAAGCATCTCTAAAATATAAGCTCTAGCAAAAACTCACACCTACACAATACTGAGGAAAGCAAGCTTCTTCAAATGCTAGTTATGAAAAAAAACCCAAACCCAACACACAGATATATGAGAGTGAAGTAAAATTATGACAGTAAACTAGAACCTCATTTTACAAACAATGTCAAACTCAATTGGATTTGTTTCTCTTTGGTCCATCCAAGACCATACAGCCTATGCTGTGTGTAAGCCAATTTCCAGATGGTGAGAGGTAGCCCTAATCACAGAACATGAATATTTTAAATTGACAAGGCTTAAAGGAAAGGTCATTACAGGTGAAGAAGCACTTGAAAATGTTTGCACCTCATTATCATAGAATCATAGAATCAGTCAGGGTTGGAAGGGACCACAAGGAGCATCTAGTTCCAACCCCCCTGCCATGGCCAGGGACACCTCACACTACATCAGGCTGGCCAGAGCCTCATCCAGCCTGGCTGCAAACACCTCCAGGGATGGGGCCTCAACCACCTCCCTGGACAACCCATTCCAGGCTCTCATCACTCTCATGGGGAAGAACTTCTTCCTCACTTCCAGCCTCAATCTCCCCACTTCCAGCTTTGTTCCATTCCCCTTAGTCCTGTCACTACCTGATAGCCTAAAAAGTCCCTCCCCAGCTTTCTTGTAGCCCCCTTCAGGTACTGGAAGGCCACAAGAAGGTCACATTGGAGCCTTCTTTTCCCCAGACTGGTGTAAACCTATGAGTATATATACATCATAGACTGATATATACCTATGAGTATATATACAACCAGTACTCAGATTTGTAAAAAAAAAAAAAATAAATCTTGTTTTCTACTGTATTTCTCTTTAATGCCTAGAAATACTGAGATTTTCTATTTTCATCAAGGAAGGCTGTCCTTTGATGTTCAGAAAGCCACTTGAGTAAATAATGAGGAGACTCAGGGCATCTTTCGATTCACAGCATACAAACAACTGAGAGAGTTGGGGCTAATCAGTCTGGAGAAGAGAAAGCTCTCAGGAGACCTTCTTGTGGCCTTCCAGTATCTGAAGAGGGACTACAAGAAAGCTGGGGAGGGACTTTTTTGGGTGTCAGGTAATGATAGGGGTAGGGGGAACAGAACAAAAATAGAAATGGGGAAATTCAGATTGGATGTTAGGAAGAAATTCTTCGCCATGAGGGTGGTGAGACACTGGAACAGGTTGCCCAGGGAGGTGGTGGAAGCCTCATCCCTGGAGGTTTTTGCAGTCAGGCTGGATGTGGCTCTAAGCAATCTGCTGTAGTGTGAGGTGTCCCTGCCCATGGCAAGGGGTTTGGAATTAGATGATCCTTGAGGTTCCTTCCAACCCTAACAATTCTATGATTCTATGTTATGGATACCTGTGGTTGTCCTGCCAGCATGCTTAGGCCACCCTGTGGAAAGGCAGAGCAGCACCGAGGCTTCGAGCCAGTTCAGTTGCTCCGGGTGCCTACAGGGACAGCTTGCAAAACGCTGGCAACCCCTCGTGGTTGCTTTTTGAACTTGTTTTATACAATATGCAAACCACCAAATCTTAGCAGGGTGAAAGTCCAGCACTGGATTATTTTTGACTTGTTCTACCTCACTAGGAAGGGGAGAACCAATGCAGCTCTGAGGTTAATTGTCTTGAGGTTATTTATACTAATTGAGGATGTGACCCAGTGTGTTCAGATATATCTTGAGAATACAGTTCAAAAATCTGCTTAAATCCCCTTTTTTTATGGGTTTGACTCTCACTTCAGTGCATCACCTCAATAATCTGCTTTCGAGTTCACTAAGAATTTTTTATGTCTGCAGAGAAGGAGGCTGGTTCCTGCCACAGCCATAGGATAGTAAGGAATAGAGGATATTCCTAATGCTCTGGTTTTAGCATAAGTAATACCAGTGCTTGGGTGCATGGGGAAAAGGGAAGCTGACACAGATGCAGTGTGGAAAGTTAACAGTTTATACTAACTGTAATGGTTTCTGCTCTGCTAATACCAGGAAAATAAATATTCTCTGCTGTTGCTGTGTTTCTGGTTAAAAACTTCAGTCCCCAAAATAATAAGACATTTGCAGTTTAAATGAGACTGAAAAGTTGCCAAAACCAAAACCTGTCACTGTTGCTCATGTTCATTGCTCAATTTCAGCTTGCCAACATGTGGCTGAAAGTCAAGCAGGCAGAGCACCATTATAAATACAGAAAGAGGTACTGGAGGTTGGTTGGTACCCAAAAATCATAGCAGTCTCCTACTGCAGGTGGTCTGAGATAAGTTTGGAAGCTGGCACCTAGGGAATACAATCAATAGAGAATAAATTAAGAAGNGTGCCAGGGGAGGTATAGGCTGGATGTTAGGAGGAAGTTCTTCCCAGAGAGAGAGATTGCCCATTGGAATGTGCTGCCCAGGGAGGTGGTGGAGTCACCATCCCTGGAGATGTTCAAGAGAAGCCTGGATGAGGCACTTAGTGCCATGGTCTAGTTGATTGGATAGGGCTGGGTGATAGGTTGGACTGGATGATCTTGGAGGTCTCTTCCAACCTGCTTGATTCTATGATTCTCTGATTCTAAGCAGCCTCTTTTCTGCTGAACGTCCCACCAGGAGAGTAACTGAGGGAAACTCTATGATGTTTTCTCTGGCCCTTTATTTTCATATGTTCTTAGCTCTGAATGTGCAAAGGGCAAGCAAGAATGTAGGGAAGATACTTCATCTTTGTGTGCTAGGAGACCACACTTTTAAGAAGGGAGACTGCATGGTTTCAGCCTGATCCATGTCTTTTGTATCAAGAGGTTTCAGTTGAGATTCTTCTAGAAGTCTGATTAAATTTTTTTTCTTACAATTCTGCTTACCCAATTATAAAATTGCATCTCAGAATTGCCTTTATGAAACTAATATTGCAGGAATTAACTCCCATTTGATGCCTGGTGTCTAAAAGTGCTACTTTTTCAGTTTAATACCTACTGCTCAAGACTGAGCATTGTGAACCTGGATGGAGAGCAGTATCCTAACTTACATGTGAAGTTCTAAGTGTGCACTTGCATAAATAAATAAATCAGCAGGGGATGTGTGAGTCAACAAGCCAAGGTGCTATGGTAAAACAAAACTGATGTATGCCTTGACCATGCATTCCAAAGCCATTTTTTCCAGGTTCTCTGTGTGTAGCAAAGAATAATTGAACTTGTGATGCCTTTCTGGTTTCTGTTTCTCCTAAACAAACAGAGAGGAATTGCATTTCTCTTCAAATAAGTAGGGAACACCTTAAAACAGGCCATGACATCACAGATGAAATACCTGCCTCTGTCTTCATATGACTGATACTGTTATTTATGACTGATAATGTTATTTATTACCTGTTCACTGGAAAACTGAAGCTTATGTTCATGCTCTATAAATCTAACTTTTTCCATGTAGTTCAAATTGAATGTTTTCATCATTTCCAAGTGGCCTCTTTCTGTTTGATCCCTGCTTTCCTAATCAAAGATATGTTGGCCACAGGAAAAAAAAATTAAAAGTATATTTGTAATTGGTATTATTTTAAGGGATACTCTTGCATATGAACACAAGTTCATGCCAATAAAATTAACAGTATGTGCTTTAACAGATCTCATCCTTTTATTCAAATAATATCTTTGATAATTTTTGCATTATTAGCTCAGGAATAATACAATGTTCATGGTGCAGAGGTATATGCAGGCATCTCTTTATCCCTGATCTTCAGATTTCGCCTTTTAAATCTCCATTAAGCCTCAATTTGTTCCTAAAGCATACTTTACAACTAAAAAATGTATTGCTTAAAAAGAAAAAGCAGCTTCCTTGCCTAATTCTCAATCATTATTTAAGACACTTAAAATATTTGGGGTGATTTCTCTTTTCAGCATAAATACTGCAGTGATTCAAACAACTTTTGTGTTTCTGAAGAGTTCTCGCTTGTATTGTAATGGTTGCCCATAAAAAATATTCAGCATCTGTCTCAGTCCAGAGATGGTGATGCTACTGCATCTCTAAGTACAAGGATGTCAGCCTTCATGGCAGTAGATCTGAGCAGAAAGGGTCAGATTTCCCTTAGGCCTCATTGTCTCTCCTTGAAAAGTAGAACAAGCAAACTATTGCTATGTCTGCTCGACATAAGCAAGGTCCTACTAACTTCAGTTTATGCAAACTGCACAGCTAAGGGAACAAAGAAATATTTGATCCATGGGCTTGACCTTCTGCCTGCATCAGCATGTGTTGTGCCAGAGTCACACACTGCTCTCCTGAAGGATTATTCTTCCACCAAGAGATAGTGTTTCTTGGTTCTTGTGCCTCATGGAGGCCACTGTCCTTCTGCTGTAGCCCTGCCTGTCTTGCAGATTCTCCTGGGAGGGCCAGTGCTTGAAATCAGCAGGACTATTGAGTGGGTTTGGTAGTGACCTGGCTGGTGGAATAGACTGACTCTGTGGGCAGTAGGTTGAGAGAAGTTCTCCTCCCTCTCTACTCTTCCCTGGTGAGGCCACATCTGGAATATTGTGTCCAATTCTGGGCCCCTCAGTTCAAGAAGGACCTCAGGGAACTGCTTGAGAGAGTCCAACAGACAGCCATAAAAATTATTAAGGGAGTGGAACACCTTCCTTATGAGGAGTGACTGAAGGAGCTGGGGCTCTTCAGCTTAGAGAGGAAGAGACTAAGAGGTGACCTCATTCATGTTTATAAATATGTAAAGGGTGAGTGCCAAGAGGATGGAGCCAGGCTCTGCTCAGTGGTGCCCAATGACAAGACAAGGGGCATAGGAAGTTCCATGGAAACAGGAGGAAGAACTATTTCTCTGTGAGGGTGACAGAACACTGGAACAGGCTGCCCAGGAGGGTTGTAGAGTTTCCCTCTCTGGAGATATTCAAGACCCACCTGGATGTATTCCTGTGTGACCTGGTATAGGTGATCCTGCTTTGGCAGGGGGGTTGGACTGGATGATCTCTCGAGGTCCCTTCCAGCCCCTAACAGTCTGTGATTCTGTGATTCCTTGTCTTACAGACAAACCTTCCCTGGCAGGAGTTGGCCAGCAGTAATGCCAGTTTGCTGTCTCTGACCACCTTTCCTTCTGCAGAGCCATTTTTCTGTCTATCACTTGTTCTTTATCATCTCATTTCTCTTTAGAGGAGTTAGAGACAGCTATGGAAGGGGAGTGGAGCATAATTTTCAAAAGGAATCCCATTTTTGTCCATCAACACCGTAACAACAGCTTAGTTGTTGAAAGGTAGGATACAGATGGGGAGGAAGTAGTTTAGGCTTATAGCCAGACACTTACAAGCCAAGTGGGATTCTGCACCACATATTCTGTGCAAGGTCACACTTAGTGATCAAAGAGGACTCACTGATATTTGCATAAGAAGGTAATCTGTAACCAGTGGAAAGAACCTGGGATTTGCCTTTGGCATGAGGAAGGGTAAAGCAGACTTCTGCATGCAAGTTAAATTGTGGGAGCATCACTGTGCTTCTCAATGGCTGAACTGCCTACAACAATGGGATACAGCACAGTTCTCTTGGAAACATAGCAGGTAAAATTGTTAAGCAGATGTGAGAAAACTGAAACCTAAATTGCAGTCTAAGCAAATGACCTGCTGCTATAAATTGTACCCTTACAGATTTGCTTACTGATTGCAGTATGCTATTTATTGTGTGTATGAGCTGTAGACTGATCAAAATTATTTGTTTCCATTTCATATCTTGTTGGAAAAGTGTTGGAGATCACCCTTTGAATGAAGTAAATTTATGTCAGTCGTTCTCATAGGTGGAATGAGGAAACTTCATAAGAATGACTCTTGTAGTTTTCCAGCTGAGTTATTTAACTAAAATCACAGCTGAAAAGGTGGGATTTTTCACACCATTTAACTGGAAATACTTCATGTGGCCAGAGGTCAGTATTGATGCTTGAATGGATGAAATGAACTTCAAGTATTGCAGCACTGAGTAAGGATAACTTAACAGTGTGATTGGTGATGTGTGATATGTATCAGGGATGTCAGCTGAGCATATCAAGTGAAAACCTGCTCATCTTAACCATGAATGGTTTCAAGGATGTCTCTGAATGAGATTCTTTAATGTAAGGCCACTGATTTCACATAGATAAGTGAAATAGGATTGTGCCCATGGATTCTTATAATATGGAGTGTGTCCAAGGATTTTAGTCCTGAAATAAAAACAGTTGATTGAATTGATACTGTGTTAATAATTTTTCTTCCTAGCACACTTCTATTCCCCTGTACAGCTAGTTCTCTCTGCAAATTGTTGTGTAATGGTTGTTTGGTTTCTCTGTGCTGGAGTGGTATTCAAATGGGTGTCATGTTTGTGATGTAAGGAACAACTTTCAGCAATTCAGGGTGAAATTTTTCTTCTCAGTTGCCTTCTGAGACACAAGATCACAGAATCACAGAATCAACCAGATTGAAAAAGACCTCAGAGATCATCAAGTCCAACCTATTACCTAATACCTAACACTGCCTGACAACAAACCATGGCTCCAAGTGCCACATCCAAGCTTTTTTTGAACACCTCCAGGGATGGTGACTCCACCACCTCCCTGGGCAGCACATTCCAATGGCCAATTACTCTTTCTGTGAAGAACTTTCTCCTCAGCTCAAGCCTAAACTTCCCCTGGCACAGCTTGAGACTGTGTCCTCTTATTCTGGTGCTGGTTGCCTGGGAGAAGAGACCAACCCCCACCTGGCTACAACCTCCTTTCAGGGAGTTGTAAACAGCAATGAGGTCTCCCCTGAGCCTCCTCTTCTCCCAGCTAAACACCCCCAGCTCCCATAGCCACTCCTTGTGCTCCAGACCCCTCCCCAGCTTCGTTGCCCTTCTCTGGACACATTCATGTATCTCAATGTCCTTCTTATATTGAGGAGCCCAGAACAGTACTCAAGGTGTGGCCTAACCAGTGCTGAGTATAGGGAAAGAATGACTTCCCTAGTCCTGCTGGCCACACTATTCCTGATCCAGGCCAGGATGCCATTGTCCTTCTTGGCTACCTGGGTGCACTGCTGACTCAGGTTGAGCATCATCATGATTTCATCAGCCACAGCTAATTTCAGAGGTATTTAGCAGATAACACAACACCATGAAGGTTAAGTAAGCCTCAAGTATGTGACATGGGGAAATTCCTGTTATTTCTTTGTCCTTACCTGTTAAGGATGTGTCATCTGTGTAAGGCTGCAGTGATGGAACTTGCACAGCATCTAGAATAGCTAACATTCATTTTATTTCCAGTTCTACCATTTTTATTTCAAGGCCTGATCTCAGCTTTTTTGTGCAGTATACACAATACCACTTCTAATATGCATAAGAAGGGCAATGAGGCTGGTGAGGGGTTCTGGAGCACAAGCCCTATGAGGAGAGGCTGAGGGAGCTGGGGGCGTGTTTGGACTGGAGAAGAAGAGGCTCAGGGGAGACCTTATTGCTGTCTACAGCAGTATTGCCATGTGGGGGTTGGTCTCTTCTCTCAGGCAACCAGCAACAGAACAAGAGGACACAGTCTCCATCTGTGCAGGGGGAAGTTTAGGCTTGCTCTTAGAAAAAAGTTCTTCACAGAAAAAAAGATTGCCCTTTGGAATGGCCTGCCCAGGGTGGTGGTGGGGTCAACATCCCTGGAAGTGTTTAGGAAGAGAGTGGATGAGGCACTTAGTGCCATGATCTTGTTGATCAGTTAGAGTTGGGTGATCAGTTGGACTGGATGATCTTGGAGGTCTCTTCCAACCTGGTTGATTCTGTGATTCTTTAAGGATTGCTCAGAGCAGCTCAGATGTGAAGATGTGAGTTTCACACATGTAACTGAGGTGCAATAAACCCAGTATGGACAATTTCATGGCATAAATATGTTGGCTGCTCCAAGGATGTAGTGGGTTGATCTTGCCCAGTGGCTAGGCATCTAGTTGCTCTCTCAGTCGTCCTCCTCAGAAGGACAAAGGGATGAAACGGGATGAAAAAGCTCATGAATCACAACAAAGACAAGAAGATCACCTGAAAGTTGCTTTCATGGGCAAACCAGACTCAACATGTGAAAAATTAATTTAATTTAGTGCCAATTAAAGTAGATTCAGGAAGTGAGAAACAAGAAAGCAGACGTTAAATGAAACAACACTTTTCCTCTCCCCTTTCTCGTTCTTTCACACAACTCCTTTCCTGCTGCAGTGGTGTGGGCCACAGTCCTTCAGGAAATATCTGTTTGCTCTGGCCTGGGGTCCTGCAGGATATCTCCTTCAATGCCTGAAGCACCTCCTCTACCTCTGACTTTGGTGCTCCCTCTGCAGTTGCTCACTCATCTTTTTTTCCCTCCTCTGCTCTTTCTGGCATTTGCTGCTGTTTCTTAAATATGTTTCCCAGAGGTGCCAGCAGCTTCTCAAAGAGGCCACTTCTGCAGCCCCTCCACTGCCAACACCTCGACACTTACACCCAATGCAAATAGTTACCCTATTAGGGATAAAAATAAAATTCCCTTTTACTTATTCCTATTTACTTCACTGTTGCTTTGATAACTCCTCTTTCCCATTGAAAAATAAGGCCAGGACTATAAAAAGTGCTGTTAGCACAACGTTGTCTGAGGTGTTCTTGTTGCAGTGCTACTGAGCTAGCAGAAGGTTTAATGTCAACTCTTGTGCCAACAGGGGAAGCCCTGGAGGCTTACTATGGCTTTTATCATCTGTAGATCTGGTGCAAACTACAGGAGAGAGTTACTTTCTTGCTGAGGTTAGGTGTAGGCTGGTGAGTGAGATTAACATGGGGAGAGGCTAGCATGGCAGGTAGACTAAGACATAGTTTGCAGGTAACCTTGAACTGCTTCATTGTCTCCAGAGGGGTTCTAGTGGACTTGGAATCTTTTCTACACAGTTATGTTCAGTCCTTCACATGTGCCCTGGGATACAAAGTGGTAAAATTCTATAAAAGCAATTGAGTCACTGTAGGCTGTTGTGGTCACACCCCCACTGGGAGAGCTTTCCTAAATGACTCAGAAATGTGGGTGTACTGTGCTCCACAAGCAAAGCATGGCTTGGGATCTACTCCCCTGTGAAGACTGAGATCCTTGGGGCTGTCTAGTCTTGAGAAGACTGGGAGGGGATCTGAACCCATTGTTCATTGTCTTATCACTGTGAACCACGGAAAAGAGCCTGGCCCCCTCCACTTGACACCCACCCCTCAGATATTTATAGACTTTGATCAGATCCCCTTCCAGTCTTCTCTTCTCCAGACTAAACAGCCTGAGAGCTGAAATCCCCGTCCCGCACTGACAATGACCAGGCTAGCTCAGTCTGGAAGCAAATGCAAGCTGTATTTACCAGCAAACCTGCAATCTATGATGAAATGCAATGAATATGTACAAATAGACACTATTCACAACATTTACAAATAGGTACAATCAACAGAAAAGCACAACCAAGCTCCCTTTACTTCCCCCAAGGGATCTTCCCCAAGGGGCCTCCC
>VXBD01000380.1:361956-383939 GCA_013399975.1 Indicator maculatus | reverse complement strand
TGAACATAGAAGATTTCAGCTCAACGTGAAGAGAAACTTCTTTACAGTGAGGGTGATGGAGCACTGGAACAGGCTGCCCAGGGGGGTTGTGGAGTCTTCTTCTTTGGAGACTTTCCAAACCCACCTGGATGCATTCCTGTGTGATCTGGTGAGGGTGATCCTGCTCTGGCAGGAGAGGTTGGACTGGATGATCTTTCAAGGTCTCTTCCAGCCCCTGAAATTCTGTGATGAGTCTGTGAATAGCCAGATATGGTTTTGACGTTGTTAAGAAGTAAGATCCTTGCCCATGGTGTGAAGGAGCACTCACTGACTGGGCTGACAGGGATAACAAATAAAGATCTTTGCCCCTGGAGATGCTGAGCAGCTATGACACCTGCCTCTGTTAATTCAGAGTTTTTTCAGGTGAATGAATGAGTGAAAATGAAGGGTCACAGTTACCTGACTGGGGGCATGGAGAGGGGACTGCTGAATGAGGAATTCAGTCCTAGGGAACCTCTAATCAGACAAGAAATGCCAGGGGCACTGAACATAAAAAAGGACAGAAATTCACCCCAGTTCTGGTCTGTTAAAATTGTATTCAAGGGTTGCTTTTTCCCTCAGAGTCTTTGGGCTGGAGCAGGTACTGTCTGCCTGCCTCTCTGCTCAATGCTGAACCTCAGGCAGCACCATCCCCCTGCAATAGTGGAAAGCTCTTCACATCTCTGCCTTCCTCTCCAGAAATGCCTGTGGCCCCAGGCCAACAGCATTTCTGCTGTGGCCAGGTAGAATGTGGGTGCAGAGGATCAAGTGCTTCCTGTACCTAGTAGCAGAGGCAAGTGAAAAGCCTTCACTGCAGATACAACAATGTTCTTTGAAAAGGGAACCCTTTGTAGGGGTGCTCAGGGACAAGATGAGTGGGCAGGTCCTGCTGGGGTGTCAGGTGCCATAGTCACTGCTCTCATCCTCACAGTCTCTCTTGTTCCTCAAAGATCTCAGGGACTCACTACTAACTTCTGGCATCCAACTGAGGATGCTAAGCTTAGAGGTACCATCTCCTCAGGCTCTTCCAGTTAATACAGAGAAGGAATACTGCCAAGGCAAGACCTTGAAGAACCCTGCTGCATTTTAGGCCTGAGTGGGCTTTCAGAAGTGTTTGTTTCTATCCATCATCAGCCAAAGGCAACTGTTCCCCTGAATTAAAAGCTTTGCCTAAGTGCCCAAAGGCAAGCAGGATCACTGTGATCTTCCATCCTCATTCCTGTAAGTGAAGAAAATGGTCTCTGCTCCTTACAGTGCACAGACAGGCTGCTGCTCCTGCTGCTCCACTCCTGCTCTCCAGCAGCAAAGGGACCTGAGTCTTTGAGATTTGGGTCCCTCCAGTCTCCTTCCACAGGCACAAATCATGGATGATCAGCAGCACTCCTTGGAGTGAGTAAAGGAGCCTGGCCTGGGAGAGTCTGTGGGGTCATCATGCCCTATCTTGACCCTGTGGCTGCAGACCAGGCTAGTGCCGCATCACCCAAAACATTAAAAATAGAATAAAGTGAAGTCGCTGTAGCTGTGATCCATGGGGGTGTGGTGTATGTCTGTAACACCCTGCTTCCAGCAGCTCCTCCTGGGACTCTGGCAAAGGGCTGCAAATTCCTGACAGCCCAAAGAATTTGGGTCAGGGAGCAATATGTTTAGTGTCTTTTTAAGGAGTGCCACTTGCAAACATGACTGTCCCATTCTGATATGATGGGACAGACCCAGTCCAGCTTAGGAGAAAGTCTGGCTAAATGCAGTCCTGTGTAGCTCAACATGAATATTGTTTTTGTATTGTAGTCCTAATAACCAGTTAAAAGATAACAATGCTTAGCTTCAGCAAGGCCAAGTGCCAGGTCCTGCGCTTGGGTCAGAACAACTCCAAGCAACCCTACAGGCTTGGGGAAGTGTGGCTGGAAAGTTGTCTGGCAGAAAGGGACCTGGGAGTTCTAATAGATAAGCAGCTGAATATGAGCAAGCAGTGTGCCCAGGTGGCCAATGGCATCCTGGCTTGTATCAGCAATGCTGTGTCCAGCAGGAGTAAGGAGGTGATTGTCCCATTGGACTCAGCTCTGGTGAGGCCACACCTCGAGTGTTGTGTCCAGTTTTGGGCACTTCATTACAAGAGAGATGTGGAGGTGCTGGAGGGAGTGCAGAGGAGGGCAATGAAGCTGAGGAAGGGTCTGGGGAATAAATCTGATGAGGAGTGACTGAAGGAGCTGGGGATGGTTAGTTTGGAAAAGAGGAGGCTGAAGGGGAGACCTCATTGCTCTCTACAAACACCTGAAAGGACATTATGCAGAGGCTGGTGCTGGTCTCTTCTCACAGGTAATTACTGATAGAACAAGAGGGAATGGCCTTAAGCTGTCACTGAGTAGGTTTAGACTGGATATGAGTTTAAAAAACTTTCCCAGCAAGAGTGGTCAGGGATTGGGATGTGCTGCCCAAGGAGGTGGTTGAGTCCCCAAGCCTGGCTGTGTTTAAAGGTGGTTTGGATGTGGTGCTTGGGGATATGGTTTAGGGGTGAACCTTGCAGAGTAGGTTTAATGGTTGGAGTTGGTGATCCTGAGGGTCTTTTCCAACCTGAATGTTTCTGTGATTCTGTGATTAGGCAGATACCAAAACAGTCCTTGCCTGTCTTGTCAGGGTACAAATGAGTAAAGGTCCAGAAGCACAGTTCATTAGGAAGGAAATAAACCATTTAATTATCCTAGGAAAACTCTCTTCCTCAGGTTTTTTCTCTCTTTTGTTTTTTGGTTTTGTTTTGGTTTGGTTTTCTTTGCTAAGGGTTGTAATTTTCTTAGTCATCACCAAGATTTATATACCAAAATAGAAGTGTAGAGCACCTGACTCCTGACCTGTCAGCTTCATCAGGCTTGGGGAATTGGGGAGGAAAAGCAGAAGAAAATATGTGGATATAATTACTACAATACTGAATTGTATTATGCTGCCATATGAATTTGAACTGAAGGAAAGGAAAGGAAAGGAAAGGAAAGGAAAGGAAAGGAAAGGAAAGGAAAGGAAAGGAAAGGAAAGGAAAGGAAAGGAAAGGAAAGGAAAGGAAAGGAAAGGAAAGGAAAGGAAAGGAAAGGAAAGGAAAGGAAAGGAAAGGAAAGGAAAGGAAAGGTAAGGAAAGGAAAGGAAAGGAGAAAAGAGAAAAGAAAAGGGAAAAGAAAAAAACCCAAACCAAAAAAAAAAAAACCAACCCAAAACCCTAAACACAGATTTGTCTCTGCACTTATCCTGCATGATTGTTTGAATTTAAACTCTCTGCTTTGCATAAGGAATTAATGGGAGGGGAAAAAAATGTTTCTTCAGGAAATGATTAGCTAAATCATCCTTTTATTTACAAGCAGTGTTGTGTCCCTGTGCCCTAAATCTTGCTAGTTGGAAGAGTGGGAGGGAAGGCAATTTAATTAAGTTAACTTTATTGACCCACTGGAGCTGTTGTTTAATAGCATGGCTCCCTGGAGTGTAGTGCAGGTAAATTGAATGAATGCCACAGAAAATCACTTCCCTTGCATTGCATGTTTCCAACCTCTGCCAGGCAGTTTGGGATAAGCAGCCAATCAGGAAAAAAAAAAGGTTTTTCCAGCCTTGCTGGGTTGGATGGCATTTCCCATTATGCTCAGAACAAGGTGCAGAGTGTTATCTATGTATTCCTCTGACCATATCAAGAGGCATAACTGGGATCTGTGTCTTACACTCAGCTGCTGCATTTGCAAGGAGACTTTGTGCAATGGCTCTTCAGCCATGTATCCCAAAATATCTTTTTTTATGATGGAGGAAAACTAGTGTGTGGATCTGAATGAAAGTGCTGTGAGTAAACTATTTCATATTGAAAGCTCAATAGACTAATTCAACCTGAGAAATCAGCATCCAGAAGGATAAAAGATATCATCTGGAGTTGTGCTTCTCATTAAATATTTGGGGGGGGGGGGAAGGAAAAGAAAAAATATTACAAAGCTTCTTTGTTAAACTGTTCTTTGCTAAAGCAAAAGCTACAAAAACTTCCACAATGTATTCTCACAGATAATAATGCCTGCTATTGTTCCAGTTACTGCTTCTGGTTTTAAAATCTTTGTCCAAATGTCTGCTTTATCTCTAAAATGAGCAGAACAGCTTCTCTGCAGATGACTGGAACACACCCCACTTCCTGCATTATTCTTCAATACTGCCCACTGAGTGGTGTAAGACAGCATCTCAGCCTGTTGCACCTGTATTCCAATCACTTCTTCTCAAAGTCAAGCCAGATCAGTATTTGTGCAATATAACAGCAACTTCCTGTACCTTTTAACCCCTGCAGAATGTAGTGTTTCACTGATTGAAGCTGAGATACAGTCCTACAGCTTTGCTTAAAAGGCTGGGCAGGGACTGGCTTGAAAGCAGCCCTGAAGAAAAGGACTTGGGGTTGCTAGGGGATGAGAAGCTCAACATGAGCCAGCAGTGAGCACTTGCAGCCCAGAAAGCCAACCAGAGCCTGGGCTGCATCAAGAGAAGTGTGGCCAGCAGGTCCAGGGAGGTGATTCTCCTCCTCTGCTCCACTCTGGTGAGACCCCACCTGGAGTACTGCATCCAGGTCTGGAGCCTCTATTACAGGAAGGATCTGGATGTGATGGAAGGTGTCCAGAGAAGGGTCACAAGAATGATCAGAGGGCTGGAGCTCCTCTGCTATGAGGACAGACTGAGAGAGTTGGGGCTGTTCAGTCTGGAGAAAAGAAGGCTGTGAGGTGACCTTATTGTGGCCTTCCAGTATCTGAAGGGGGCTATAAGAAAGCTGGGGAGGGACTTTTTGGATGTCAGGTAGGGATAGAACTAGGGGGAATGGAGCAAAACTAGAAATGGGTAGATTCAGATTGGATGTTAGGAAGAAGTTTTTCACCATGAGGATAGTGAGACATTGGAACAGGTTGCCCAGGAAAGTGGTGGAAGCCTCATCCCTGGAGGTTTTTAAGGCCAGGCTGGATGTGGCTGTGAGCAACCTGATGTAGTGTGAGGTGTCCCTGCCCATGGCAGGGAGCTTGGAACTAGATGATCCTTGAGATCCCTTCCAACCCTAACAATTCTATGATTCTATGATATATAGCCCTTCAACTAATTTATGTTTTACTCTGGAAAATATTAAGATATGCAATTTTAACTACAATTCATGGTCTTCTACTAGTCACTCATAACTCAGTGTTTCAAACAAGCTTGTGTGTAATTTTTCCTTTGATGCATGAATAGATTATTCCTGGCTTCAAACTCTAGGTTTTGATCTTAAATGCCTGTGAGGTGAGAGAGGTTGGTTTGTCTCTTCTTTTACTGGCCAGAATATTTGGGTAAAGCAGGCAAGTTTCAAGCATGAAAGCCCTTGGGTGTCAGGCTTGGGTGTCTTTAAGCAATCACAGCTAAAGCACAGCATTCACAATTGCTACCCCTATGGCAGGCATTAGGCTATTGGTGAGCCAGACTGTTCTTTAGAACATCATTTTTCCCCACACTGTGCCACCTTTGGGGGGAGCTGGCACTTGGGGTGATCACTCCCAGTTTGTCTCTTGACCTTTATGCTGTAATACGCCACCTATACCCCCAGAAGTGGTGCCATATGCTTTTAATATAGAAACCCCAACTGTGGTGCAGACTAGAAAACTCCAAGTGCTCCTAATCTGGCTCTCTGCTCTGAGCTCTGGCATAGCACTGAGATGAGGGAGACCAACCCACAGCACAGGATAGGAAGTCCAGAAGCTGAAAGTGCTTTTAAATCAATGTTAGATTATCAGGGTTCTTGGCTGGCACTGCATGTTTGTGTGTGTACACAAAAGGATGATGCCTTGTATGAGTAATCCTCAGAAGTTTGCTACCTCATATTCTCCAGTGCTCTGTTACTTTATCTTCGTTAAATATGTATTAAAATGTGTTAAAATAACAGCCCTTGTTTGCAGTCTGTATTTCATATACGCAAGGTAAGCACAGTTTCTCTGCTCATGGTTGTGCCTGGGGTCAGAGGCAGGACTTCAAAAGTAGACTTTTGATATTTTCAGCTTTTTTTTTTTTTTTCTTCCTATTGATCTTTTCTTATGACACTTACAGATAGATTTAGCTTTAGATATTTGAAGGTTTTATGAGTTTGGAATTCTTTCAATGTCAAAACCTAGGAAAAAGTCTAAGTAGGTGTATTTATAGCACAGGAAAGTGCTGGGGTTTTATTTGCAGCTTAAGTATAAAAAAGTTTTACTTCATTTACATACAAGAGCTTGCTGATTTACCAGACAGGTTTTATTTTCAAGGATAGCCTATAACAAGTGGATAGAAGCAGCTTACTGTAACTTTTTCCCCCCAGATACTAACAGAAACTTTCCCTGCCATGTCTTTCCTTTTGGGATTGGTCTTTCCACACCTAAGGGACACTGAGGCAGAAGTTCATAGTCTCACAGTATATCAGAGGCTGGAAGGGATCACCAGGTCCAACCCCCCTGCCAGAGCAGGATCACTTAGGGGAGTCTGCACAGGAAAAGATCCAGGTGGGTTTGGAAAGTCTCCACAGAAGGAGACTCCACAAACCCCCTGGGCAGCCTGTTCCAGTGCTCTGTCACCCTCACTGCAAAGAAGTTTCTCCTCCTGTTGAGCTGAAATCTTCTATGTTCAAGTTTGAACCCATTGTTCCTTGTCTTATCACTGGGAACCACCCGAAGGAGCCTGGCCCCCTGCCCTTGACACCCACCCCTCAGATATTGATAGACATTGATCAGATCCCCTCTCAGTCTTCTCTTCTCCAGACTAAACAGCCCCAGGGCTCTCAGTCTCTCTTCACAGGGGAGATGCTCAAGTCCCCTAAGTATCTTCGTGGCTCTCCCTTGGATTCTCTCCAGCAGGTCTCTGTCTCTCTTGAACTGGGCAGCCCAAAACTGGACACAGGATTGCAGGTGTGGTCTCATCAGGGCAGAGTAGAGAGGTAGGAGTTCTATAACTGCAAAGGGATGATGTCTTCCAGTCTTTAGCTGTTGCTTGAAGACATTCATGTTTCTCACTGTCGTTGCCACCCACCAGCTGGCAGTGCTGCCCCTGCAGTTTTGCTAGCTGAGTGGCTGGGGTGATTGCTCCTTACCCTGACACTTGCAAACTCAGCCAAGCCAGTCCCAGGGATCCAGGGTTCCCAGCACTGAAAATAACCTGACTCATTTCGCCTCGAGCGTTGTAGAGAGTTCACATGACCCTCTCCACTGGCACAGCTCTGGGGCAGACTCTGGCAAACAGAGAGTGGTAATGCTGTCAGACCAGCACAACACTGTGTGCAGAGTGAGGGTTTGCTGTACTCCAGGGTTTCAGCAGGCTGAATGTGGGAGAAGGCAGCAGAAGTGACTGGCAGAGTTGTGTCCAACAGAAAGGCATTCAGGCGTGAAGCAAACCCCTCTGCTTTTTGTTGCTGTTCACACTGGTATCTAAATTTTCATTTTTTCTCCCCTTCTAAAGACTAAAACTGGCCTATGCTAGCATTTTGAAGTCGATTTACTTCACATTAAGTGGTTGTTAATTTATTTAGGCAAACAGAGATCAACGAGAATGTGCCAAAACTTTGCTACATGAGAGACAAACATTTCTTTTAGACTACAATACAGTCTGGAAATAAACCAGTTAGAAACATATGGGTTGATTAGGTGATGCTCCCAGAAGCTCACAGACCTTAACCTGGCAGTAGATAACTAATATTCCATTGTTCCACCTATGGGAAGCCCCATAGGTGTTTGAAGATTGTTAATTTGTGTGTGCTAATCGATCTCATGTGTTGCATAATGCATATCATTTTGAATAATTCCTCTGTCTTAATGTGCATGTTTTCCACTATAAGCAGCTACACAGCCTTTTGGCAGTCATTGATTATATTTTTAAAGGTATGGGTTATAATTGATATGTAGGAGTTATAGGGATTGATTGGGGGAAATAAAAAAGAAAAAAAAAAGAAAGAGAAAAGGCCAATTTAAATAATTAGCTGTTGCTACTCACTATGTTTCCATGTGTGAGTGGATACAATTGCCATAATTCTACTTCAATAAGAGGTTGCCTACATACTGGCCTGTTTAATGGGTTTAACATCTAAGGAAGAAAAATCAAAGAGAAACATTCTAATGTTCTCTCTCTAGATTTTCTACCTTTTTTTTTATTTTATTTTACGTTCCATTATATGGCTCCATTGTGGCACAAAAGAAATGCTTTCATGCCTGTGTTATCATTGTATCCAGAAGCCCCAGGCCTTGCCCAGAGAACTAGCTCTGATGAGCACCTTTAATACTTTAAAAGGAACACCTAGCACTGGGAGAGGAGGAGAAAATCACTTTTCATGAAGTTTGACCCAACGTAACTCGTTTTATGAGTCCAGCAGTCTTGAAGAGATTCAAAGGGGAGCAAGACCTACAGTTTGTCATGGAGCCACTGTCAAGCATATCACTTGCAGGACCTGCTCTTGCCTAGAATAGCTCTGTAGTCAGCAGGACATTCAAAACAAATGGTGGTCCTGTGCTTCTGGGGCACTTGGTAAGTGGGGCATTGCTGTAGACTAGCTTTAGATTCTACGGAATAGCACAGATCTTTCCCTACATGAACTACTGGAAAATGAGAAAGCTGCTGGTTTCCTGCCATGTATGCATGCCCCAGGAAAATAAACCCCATAAATAGAAAGGAGGCTGGATGTGAATAAAAGAAGCTGGGAATGACTGGTAGTGTTATGTAGAAATGGGATAGCAGAGACTTTACAGAGGAATGAAGAGGCATGGGTGGAAGAGCAAGTACAGGAGAAGCAAAGAAAAGAGATCAACAGACTGGGAGAAAGCAGGCATGCAATGACAGAAGGATCAGGAAACTGGGAATGCAAAAATGACAAGAGATAAGAAAAGGGAGAATGAACATTTTGTTATTTAATGAATGCATTCATGTGTCCAGAGAAGGGCAACAAAGCTGGGGAGGGGTCTGGAACACAAACCCTATGAGGAGAGGCTGAGGGAGCTGGGGGTGTTTAGCCTGGAGAAGAGGAGGCTCAGGAGTGACCTCATTGCTGTCTACAACTACCTGAAGGGAGGTTGTAGCCAGGTGGGGGTTGGTCTCTTCTCCAAGGCAACCAGCAGCAGAAGGAGGGGACACAGTCTCAAGCTGTGCCAAGGGAGGTATAGGCTGGATGTTAGGAGGAAGTTCTTCCCAGAGAGAGAGATTGCCCATTGGAATGTGCTGCCCAGGGAGGTGGTGGAGTCACTGTCCCTGGAGATGTTCAAGAGAAGCCTGGATGAGGCACTTAGTGCCATGGTCTAGTTGATTGGCTAGGGCTGGGTGATAGGTTGGACTGGATGACCTTGGAGGTCTCTTCCAACCTAGTTGATTCGATGATTCTATGTGCCAGGTCCTCAGAATATTTTGTCTAAATAAGGAAACTAAGTCATCTTCTTCACTTGAAATCTCTAAATGTTTCCATACAGCCAAATGAATGCATGTGCCATCTCATAAAGTGATTATGACAGAAGCAAAGCATGTTTGAACCTGTAGCATATTGAGACAGCTTTTAGGAAAGCTGGGAACTGATGGAAAATCAGTGAACCAACACTTTTAAAGCATAATGATTTTTTTTTTTATTTGAAATCCTGCTTGAGGATCAGGACAACCCCCATCTTCATTTTTCCCACTCAAAGAGGAAGAACCAGAAGCTTAGTACTTTGGGCTTAGCCCCATTTCAGCTTAAAGACCTAGAAAGATCTTGCTTCCCCAAAAAGTTATGAAATATAAAAGATAGTTTTTCTCTGTGCCTTATGGGTAGCTGTGAGCAACATAGTCATTATTTGGTCAAGTTTTTGCAGAGAATAAATCATAAATTCAAGCTAATGAGCAGGAAAGAAAAGGGCAACGTCCACTTACCTCTGTGCTCACTTAACAGGATTTTTTTAAGGGGCTGTGTAATATTGCAGCTTGTTGTTGTTCCTCAGTAATATTGCAGCTTGTTGTTCCTCAGTAATATTGCATATCTCCTCTTTATTGTAGAGGTAAATTTGATTTTTCCATCTGCTATCCCCTCCCTACCCCTATATGTGACATTAAACTCCTGCATTGCTTTGGGCCAAAGTGACCAAAGTCATTTCTGTATTACAGTCCACAATGGCACTCTCAGATTTAAAGTGAGATTGTTTATAAAAATACTTCTAGAAAACTTGAAGGGGAAATAAAAAAACTTTATAGAAGCTGGAAGTTTGACTTTTTGCTTCACAGGTTTATTTTCTGTACTCCATACATGTTGCATCATTTTTTTTTTCATGAAAAAAATTACTCTGTGGGGTGAAGAACAGGAATTGATTAGTTCAAGGAATTTCATTCACCAGCTCTGTGTGGAAACAGAAGATACTTAGAGAGACATTAAAGTAATATTGCCAGATTCTCAAGTGACACTTCAGCTTGGAAGTGGATTGGTGTAATTAACTTTCAAATGTGCTGCAGACTCTGAAGTTGGTCTTAACCTTAACTTGACAGGGGAAGCATTTTGAAAAAAAATAAAATTAAGAACACTGCTTAGATGCTGTACAGGTGGTAAGATAATTCAGAACCTAAGATCAGAGTTGGTTCTCCAACCTCATGAAGTTCTGAACATGAGCCAGCAGTGTGCCCAGGTGGCCAGGAGAGCCAATGGCATCCTGGCCTGCATTAGGAATAGTGTAGCCAGCAGGACAAGGGAGGTTATTCTTGCCCTGTACTCAGCACTGGCCAGGCCACACCTTGAGTGCTGTGTCCAGTTCTGGGCTCCTCAATTCAAGAGAGATGTTGAGGTACTGGAACATGTCCAGAGAAGGGCAACAAAGCTGGGGAAGGGTCTGGAACACAAACCCTACGAGGAGAGGCTGAGGGAGCTAGGGGCGTTTAGCCTGGAGAAGAGGAGGCTCAGAGGAGACCTCATTGCTGTCTACAACTCCCTGAAAGGAGGTTGTAGCCAGGTGGGGGTTGGTCTCTTCTCCCAGGAAACCAGCACCAGAACAAGAGGACACAGTCTCAAGTTGTGCCAGGGAAGGTATAGGCTGGATGTTAGGAGGAAGTTCTTCCCAGAGAGAGAGATTGCCCATTGGAATGGGCTGCCCAGGGAGGTGTTGGAGTCACCATCCCTGGAGATTTCAGGAAAAGACTGGATGAGGCACTTAGTGCCATGGTCTAGTTGATTGGCTAGGGCTGGATGATAGGTTGGACTGGATGACCTTGGAGGTCTCTTCCAACCTGGCTGATTCTATGATTCTATGAGAAAGGCCAAGTGCAAGGTCAAACACCTAGGTTGGGGCAATCCAAGGACAAATATAAGCTCAGCAAGGAGTGGCTCAAGAGCAGTCTCGAGGAGAAGGACTTGAGGGTGTCAGCTGAGGAAAAACTCCACAGGAGCCAGCAATGTTTGCTTGCATCCCAAAAGGCCAATTGTGTCCTGGACTGCATCAAAAGAAGTGTGATCAGCAAGATGAGGGAGGTGATTCTGCCCCTCTACGCTGCTCTTGTGAGACCCCACCTGGAGTACTGTGTCCAGTTCTGGTGCCCCCAGCATAAGAGGGACACTGAACTGCTGGAGTGAGTCCAAAGGAGGGCTACGAAGATGATCAGAGGACTGGAGATCCTCCCCTGTGGTGACAGACTGCAAGAGTTAGGGCTGTTCAGCATGGAGAAAAGAAGGCTCCAGGGAGACCTTATAGCAGCCTTCCAGTACCTGAAGGGGGCCTACAAGAAAGACATGAAGGGACTTTTTACAAGGGCTTGTAGTGATAGGACTAGAGGGACCAGCTTTAGGCTTGAGGAGGGTAGATTTAGACTAGATAGTAGGAAAAAAGTCTTTAGAGTGAGGGTGGGGAGCCGCTGGAACAGGTTGCCCAGGGGGGTTGTGATTGCCCCTTCCCTGGAGGTGTCCAAGGTGACCTGGTGTAGTGGAAGGTGTCCTTGCCCATAGCAGGGGAGGTGTGTTGAACTAGATGATATTTAAGGTCCTTTCCAACCACCACCATTCTATGACTCTATTAATAACTTACATTATTAATTACAGTCAGTGTAGGTAAATAGCTCACCTTGATAATATCAGTGCAGGATGAGATACTGCAAAGGTTCCCCACTCAAATATCCTGCTGGGTCCTTGTATACTACCTGACAGGCAGTAATCAGGGCAAAGCACTGCTGAAATTAAGTCCTATAACACTGGGGGTTTTAATTAAAATCCTGATGACAAATTGTTGTTCTTTCCACCATTTTATCCCTCGTATCCTAAGTTAATTACATGGCATTTTAATGGAGGCTTTGTGAACATACTACACATGTCAAAGAGAAAGCAAAATGCTGTCAGTTTCTGGAGTTCACCCAAACTCTCATAAATGTATGTGAATTTAATTCCAATAGTGTTTTAATTTGGGGGTTCATCCTTGACATCTTTACCTGTCAAACACTCACTCAGTTTCTCTTAACATAACAGGTGGGAGTAACAAAACCTGTGTTCTCCCTCTTGTTTTTCTTTTGTGAATAAAAGAAAAACTAGAAGTAATTGGACATCCTCTGTCACCTGAGCTAGATTGTATGGTCCTGTTCTGGCAGTGGGGGGTTGGACTCGATGATCTATTTGGGTCCCTTCCAACCCCTGACATCCTGTGGTCCTGTGATCTTGTGATCTCACAGGCTCATGATTTAGGACTTAAAAATATATATATATATTATGGAATGTTTAAATTAGGCAGCACTGTGAGTTGTAAAGGAGGTGAGACTAGGTTGCTTAGAAGTAAAACAGCTGTTGACAGGTAGCAAAGAAAATTTATGGGATGCTGAGCTGAGTGGGATTTTTTTTGCAGTCTCTCTTGGTTTTATTTTCCAGCCATATTTACCAGACTTAGCCATGGGTCACTATTTACAAATCAACACTTAAAATTACAAATAACATGCTTTATTTGTAGTCAATAATCATTAAAAATCACTACTCCTTTACTTTTTATTTCAGCCCAGTCAGTGAATACAATTTAGTGACTGTGGCTGGACTTTTGTTCAGATGCATCTCAGTTGACTTTAATAGAGAAAAAGGAGGGGTTTTACTCTTAAACTTCCTTTTCTGCAGACCTTTTGTCTGAAATTAACAAATAGTTTCAGTAAAATTGGGAAGCTGTCAGAATGATAAAAGGAACTTAAAATAGAGAGTTCAGCAGCTCATTCTTGGGACTGTTTTGTGGGTTTCCATGGGAGACTGCCCTGAAACAAATGGGACCCAGAGAAGATGCTGCTGCCTGAGAACAACCTCCCCACACCTGGGCTCAGCCCAGCCCAGAGTCCAGGCTGGGCACAACAGACACACAGGCACAACAGACAGGCATGGTGCTCCAGCCTGGTCTCTAGTGTTTAAAAAGAGGGCAGAGGAGATCAAGGAGGGCTTCTCAGGCTAACAATGGTTTAGCTGAAAGGAAGTGATTCATGCTGCCCTCTGAGACCCCACCTGGAAGACTGTGTCTTGTTTCACATTCCTCTGTGCAAGATGGACATTGACATAAAGGAGTCCCTTGGAGGACCAAATGGCCACAGCACAGCATACACAAGGAGAAGTTGAGAGACCTGTGTTTGTTCAGCCTGAAGATGAAAATAAAGGGGCAACCTAATTATTTTAAACTACCCACTGGCAACGTCCAGGGAAGCCTGATGGAAGTTAGGCTCTTCTAGGCTGTGCACCATAACAGGACAAGAGGCAGCAGACATGAGACACACCATGGGAAATTTTGTCTGAGTATCAAAAAAAAAAAAATCTTTCCTGCCTTGAGGAGGAGCCAAATACTGGCACAGATACCCAGAGATTCTGTGGCACCTTCATTCCTGGAGATATGACAGAGCTGACTGTGCAAGTCTGTGGCAAAGCCTTGAACTGGGATATGACTTTAAAGCTGATCTTGCTCAAGGGGGCCCAGGTGAGTCCCAAAGATCCCTTCCAACCTGATAATTCCAACAGAATGTGGTTCTGCTTACTTCAACACCTACTTTAATGATTTAAATACTATTCCTGGAACATTTTGTGTTTTGAAGAAAAAGAACAGTGAAAATACAGATTATTGTTTACCAAAACATGTCATTGCAGTTAGGAAACATTGTAGGAGTGGTAACATATACCAGGTTGTCAGAATCATTTGTGGGTGTTAATATTTTAATGATTTTTTTCAGGTTTGCTCATTTCTTTTGCTTAAAATACAAACCACTTTCCTCACCAGTTTTCTCAACCTTTGCAAATATTCTTTTGCTTAGGGAATGCTCATAATATTCAAACCTTGGGGGAAAAAAATCAAAGGGAAGCCATTTGAAAAAAAAATTAATAAAGAAAGGAAAGGTTGGTGTGGGCATGGATGCATGGACAATAGAGAAGGAGAAAAGAACAGGTTGGGAAAATTTACCCAGGTGAAAATGTGATCATACCAAAATCATCACCTCTGAAATGGTAAAGGTTTCAGTTCAGCTTGCAGCCTGTTTTCTGAAAATTGCACCAAGACATAACCAGAGGTTTAGCTATGGCTAAAAACATGCATGTATGTATGCCCTGCCTCAGAAGTGAGGAAGACTGAGACAGCAAAGCTTATAGGTGCTTTGCTAGGATTTGAATAGTTAGCAGATCCCCCAAACCCAAGGCAAATTTCATCCTCGGGTAGCCACGCAGAGTTCTTCAATCAGCAGCAGACCCCAAAATGGCATGGTCCACTCTTGTAAACATATAGATGTATACAGACATAACTCCTGGGTGCATCCTTGCAGTAGCTGACCACTGCACCTTCAAGCAGCAAAATGTGGTAGCAGATTATGTCAGTGCCTTGCAGGACTGAGTCCTGCAAACTTTTGCTCATGAGCCACTCCAGGTGAGGCGTTGATTTCTCCCTAAGCCTGCTACTCTGGTCAAAAATGGTGGCTCTGTTTTGAGCTCTAACAAGGTAAGGCTTTACAGAAATCTATTGCCAATTTTAACATTTCTCCAGATGTGCAGGGAAGAGATATCTTACCTTTATAACTGGCTATCAAACTTGCCACCCCTGAAATTGAAGTAAATATAAAAAATAAGACCACTATGCATACATATAAAATATCTATTCTTACTCCAGGAGTTCTGATAGAGTCTAAGTTCTTTGAAAGGCCAAGTGGCAGCTGCAGTTGTTAGCATAATTTTTTAACTAGGGTTAACAACGAAGCCTTCAACTTTTTATCTCAGGATAGATCTAGATCCTCCAGATGAGTGAATTTAAGGTAAATTACAATATCACTTGCTTCTAACTTGCACTTTTTGAAAGTCCACTGCACAAGGGATTAAGTGTCTGGGAGCCATCAGCCCATAAACCATATGTTTAGTAGCATGAAGTAGCTGTGATTTTGTTTCCAAGTTGGTTTCAAAATACAAGATTTAACCTGTAAAACTTGCTGGGATTTGAGCTGTAGCAGCTCTATGAGACCTCTATCAGGTTAGCAGCTTTTTTGCACTGAGCACTAGAGAAATGCTTATTTATTTCAGGCAGATAGCATCCCTGCCCTTAAGCTCTCACTCTCTTTTTTATTGAGGTGTTTTACACATATCTAGAGACCTACGTGCACCCTGAATGAAAACTCTCTGATCTGCCACTCTTTCCAATTTCCCTGCCTCCTCATCAATGAATGCTTGCTGATGCAGGGCTCTCCTTCACCCCTGTAAAGGGGGAAAATTCTTGCAGGAGGGGAAACAGAATGGTACAGAGGAAAGGAAAAGTTCAGTGCCACAGAAAGGAGATATAAAGATGTAAGTTCAATAACAGTTGTCTATTATTAATCTAGAGAGCCTGGCAATATAGATTAAACAAGAAGAATGCAATGGTGGAGAAAAGAAGCACAGAAAGAAACATTATCACAGTTATATGACACAGAAAATGACTAAATGAGAGAGAAGGTTGAACCAGGAGGCACAGCACAATACAAAACAAAACAGAGCAATGAAAAGTCAGAAAATGAGAAAACAAATGATCAAGACTCAGGTTTAGAAAATGTAGATATAAAATGGTACCTAGATAAATCATTTTGCTCCCATAATGCTGCAACACTCCAGAATCTAAATGGGCTGTGCTAAGAGCAGCTCTGTGAGGTAAGACAAGGTTATTATTTTATGTCCATGGAGCTAAGGCACTGAAAGACAAAGCAAATCTCAAGAGGGCACAGTGGAAATCTGCAGGTGGAGAAGGGTCTGAACTTAATGAGCATCACTGAATTATCTCTCCCTCAATGAAGTATCAGACATTTTAAAAAAATAATGGAATGAAGGAGGATATGAAGCTGGACGCAAGAAGACATTATGGTAGGGCAGGGTATGGTTTTATGTTGAATAAAATCACTGTTCTATGTTTTTTTCCTGTTGTTCCTATGGTAGTGGGCTTGGCCAACAGTGGTATAAACTCTCAGAAAAGCTGGGACAAATGTATACCTGCAGTAAGCTCTAATAACTCTAGCTACAACACTGATATTTCCTGCAGTTTGAGTGTAATCTGCCAATATCGATGTAACACACGTTCTGACAGCACTGTACAATGAGCAACTGCCAACACACACTTCAAAGCTGTTCCTGTTTTTAAATCTATTATTTACTCTACAGCTCTTCAGTAGTTTCCTGATCAAACTAGCCAAGCTCCATCCTAGCACATTAACTCTTATGTTGCACCAGGGTATCGAAATACCTCACCGTCGCCGTTTACATGAAGAATTTTACTGCGTTTCAAGCTCTTCATAAGAAACTTGAAGAGCACAACATGGACAACATATTAAAATGCTCTTAATCATTGGGAATTAATTGTTTGCTTTTTTGAGAATGACATTCTACTGATGACCTTGGAGGTGGAACTAAGACTGACACAGTGTTAAGGCCATTGATGCTCAGAATTATAACCTTGGAGCACTGGTGGACAGCAAGTTCTCCATCGAATATCAATGTGCCCTTGTGGCCAAGAAAGCCAATGGGATCCTGGGATGCATCAAGAAAGGTGTGTCCAGCAGGTCTAGGGAAGTTCTTCTACCTCTCTACTCTGCCCTGTTGAGACCACAGCTGCAATCCTGTGTCCAGTTTTGGGCTCCCCAGTTCGAGAGAGACAAAGTCCTGCTGGAGAGAATCCAAGGGAGAGCCATGAGGATGATTAGGGGACTTGAGCATCTAACACTGAGATCCTGGGGCTATTTAGTCTGGAGAAGAGAAGACTGAGAGGGGATCTCATTAATGTGTGTAAATATCTGAGGGGTGAGTGTCAGGTGGGCAGGGCCGAGCTCTTTTTGGTGGTTCACAGTGCTAAGACAATGAACAATGGGTTCAAACTTGAACATGGAAGATTTCAGCTCAACCTGAGGAGAAATTTCTTTCCAGTGAGGGTGACAGAGCACTGGAACAGGCTGCCCGGGGGGGTTGTGGAGTCTCCTTCTGTGGAGACTTTGCAAACCCACCTGGATGCATTCCTGTGCAGACTACCCTAAGTGATCCTGCTCTGGCAGGGGGGTTGGACCTGATGATCTCTTGAGGTCCCTTCCAACCTCTAACACTACTGTGAGACTGTGTAATTTTAAGATAACACTGACGAAGTAGTCTTCACTGGATTTTGTGAGAATGCAAAAGAAGCCAAGCTAAATTGAGTCCTCAGCTTCCAGCAGCAAAATGACCTGACTATAAGCAAAGGTAGTAAGCTTCTGGACAGACAAAGTGCACATCCCTTACCACCCACCCTCCCTAATTTTGTCCATATTAGGACAGGGAACAACAGGTTGCCTGAAACTGCTGCTGTCCCTAAAGTAGGAGTGGAAACTATTGGTAGAATGCCCAGTGCCAGCAGCTGTGATAGCTGACTGGTATCTGTCCCTGGAGGCAGCCAGATTAGCAGTGTGGATCCTCTAGATCTCTCCATTGCAATTCACCCCTTTCCTGCAGCAGTCAGGGCTGGTCCTATCCCATCTGTTATTTTAGGAGAACTGGATGTCAGTTTTGTCTGAGCCATTGAAAAGCCTTGTGCTGGCTACAGAATAAAAGACATTCAAAATGTTTGTAGTTTTAAATGAGAAATAATCATGGCATTACTCATATTTACAAATTTGGGGACTGTCCTTGGTCTCAATGCTGTATGCTCCATGCTACTTGTTCCAAAATGCAGATGACATTATCTCATTATTTCATTCACCACTCCTGGCTATCTCAGTTTCTTCTTTTTCTACCCAAGGTTCTTTATTGTCAGCTCAACAGGTTGGTGTTCAAAACAGTTTTCATTCAGGGTGGATGGATGTTCTGCCCTTATGGTCTGCATTTGAGATTTGAACTACACAGGTGGTTCAGTTTTGGCCTTCCCACTTCACTGTGTTTCAGGGATTTTTGGCTTGCTATACTTTCTCCCACAAGGCTATAAATGGAACTTCACAAGTTTATCCCACAACTATCTGACTGATTTCTGTGCCCTGGAGTTTTGTTTCTTCAAGTTAGTAAACCTCAGAGCTTAAGTGAGCTTTAGGTCTTTACATTGTTCCCTCGGTCCATGCAGTGCTTGAGATACTTCCTCCTGTTGCAGACTGGTTTTCAAAGTGTCAGAATTTTACATAACGGATGCTCATTTTAGAAATCAAGACAGCTTTTGATTCTAATTCCTCCAAAGTGTCACAGTGAGCTATATTATTATCCCCCTTTTTGTGATTTGCATTAGGTCAAGAGTTGTGCTGTGGGGCTTGTAAGGATTGGATTTCCTACTCCTTATTTCACACTGCATATGGCTGTGTCCTCTTTAGTGTACCACTGTTCTAGGAGAAAGAAGGAACTTTGAGTTTTGCTCAGGCATGGTCTTCAAGGAGTGCCCTTGAGCCAGTTCATGTCCTTCCTTGCTGCCCCTATTTCTTGCATATTTCTGGTGTTGCTCAGGTCCAACTTATTCCAACAGTAAGCAAGCTCTGATGTCTGTGTGCAGGTATCTTTGCCCTTCTCAGTGAAAACCCTTTGGACATCATGGCTGGGTGTCTCCTTCAACTTTTGCTTTGGACAGTGGCTCCTATCATTTCAGTTGTCATTACTGTCAAGGAGCTTGACTGATTTTTATATTAGTCCTCAGTGAAAACTTGGATGTTTGCTTCCAGTCTTCAGGGAAGCATTAGGGAAATGCAGTAAGGCACTCAAAAACAACAACAAGAAAAAGTTGTTTCTTTGAGTTTTAAAAGAAGGAAAGGGTGGATGAGTTTAAATTATTTTTAGCTCTGTGATTAGGAGTGTATAAATGTTATGTAGAGTTTAGATTAAAAATATAATAGCTGCTTCTTTGTACAAGTCAACTAGCAACTCCTTTTACACCCACCAGGACACTTAGTTACCTCTTTGGTAAATCATTCCAAGTAAACTTATCCAAAGATATCTTTGATAAACTGGCATGCTTCCTATGGCAGTTCAAAACTACCTTCTACTTCTGCTGTAACAACCAAACAGTTACGGAGCCTGCTTGAAAACCCAGGGCTCAACCAGAATTGTGGAGTATTGCTTTGCCATCTGCTTCTTGCAGGAGAGAATCATAGAATCATTTTGGTTGGAAAAGACCTTTAAAAACATCAAGCCTAACTGCTATGTAACTCTACCAAGGCTGGTGCTAAACCATGTCCCTCAGTACCACATCTGTGCATCTTTTAAACATCTCCAGGGACGGGGATTCAGCCACCTTCCTGAGGAGCCTATTTCCAGTGTTTGATAACACTTTGAGTGAATTTTCTTCTAATATCTAATTTAAACATTTCCTGTGCAATTTGAGGCCATTTCCTCTTGTCCTGTCCCTTGTTATTAAGGGGAAGAGTCCAATACCCACCTCAATACAACCTCTTTTCAGGTAGTTGTAGAGAGTAAGAAGGTGGCCCCTAAGAACCCTCTTCTCCAGACTTAAACAACTCCAGTTCCTTAAGCCACTCCTCAGAAGCTATGTTCTCCAGAGTCTTCACCAGCTTTGGTGCTCTTCTCTGGACATGCTCCATCACCTCAATAACTTTCTCATGGTGAGGGTCCCAAAACTGAACCCAGTACTCAACATGTGCCAGTGCTGAGCACAGGCATATATTTCCCTGGTGCTGCTGGCCACACTGTTCCTGATACAGGCCAAAATGCTGTTGGACTCCTTGGCCACCTGGGCACACTGGTGGCTCATATTCAGCCAGCTGTCAATCAACATCCCCAGATGTTTCTCTGCTGGGCCACTTTCCAGCCACTCTTCTCCAAGACTATAGGGTTGCATGCAGTTGTTGTGACTGAAGTGCAAGACTCAGTACTTGACCTTACTGAATCTCATACAGCTGGCCTCAGTCCATTGTTTCAGCCTGCCCAGGTCTCTCTGTAGAGCCTTCCTACCCTCAAGCAGATCAACATTCCCTCCCAGCTCAGTGTCACCTGCAAAGTAACTGAAAGTGCACTCAATCTCCTTGTTCAGATCATTGAAAAAGATATTAAGTAGAACTGTCCCCAGCACTGGGCCCTGGGGAACAGATCTCTTCATTCAATGCCTGCTAGGACTAATCCTTTACCTGCTAATAAAGTCCTCCTGTCCATTCCCCAGTGACCCTTTGAAAGTAAGAAGGAAATACCTGACAACTTTGGGCTTCTATGACCCTGCCAGAGAAAAGACTCATGTCTTAAGACATCCCAGGCATCCTTCTTTATCTTTGTTTTCTACTGAGAACCTACTGGCTTCACTCTGTTTCATCTTGCCTCTCCACTGCACCAGACTGGCTGGGTAGTGGAAACACAAAATTATGTTAAGCAAGACTTAAGGGCAAGCATCCAAGTGCACAATAGAGAGCAAAAGGGTATAAATAAAACAATGACAAATTTGCTTCTGATCTATATTTAACCATGACTCTTGTTTCAACTATCCTACAAGAGATTTCTTTTCCTTTGCCCTGTGGTAAGAGCAGAAGGTGGTGGGTTCACACAGTCAGCCTTCCTCCCAAGTGGTGAGCTCATTTCTTTGTGACTTCCACTTCCAAACTCTCTGTCTGTGCTTTTGGATGCAAATGCAAGAGCTGATCATGTCCTGTCTTGAGTGGCTTTCTATAGGCACCACATTTTATTGGCATGGATAACAGATGCTGTGATATCCGTATGGTATGAGCACTGACGCCGCCTGCATGTCACGTTTCAGATATAGGATCTCTTTTGAGGGACAGCTCCTCTCTGGTTTGCTATGTGTCTAGGTATTAAGTGCATTTTCTTCTGCTCTAAACACACTGGAACTCTAGGCCAGGGATGTCACTTTTATACAGCTATAGCATCATTCCATTTGTAAATAAAAGGAAAAAAAATACATAAATCTAGGTTTTACCTTCTCTTGGATGTACAGTGCTCCTGGTTCCCTGTGGATACAGTCTCTCTTGAAACAGAAGGCCAGACACTGATTTTAAAGATAGGATTCATTTGGGAGTTTATTGAGGCAATAGACCTTGGGTTTGGCTGCCTTTAGAGAACAGAATTTCAGCCAAGCACAGCTGATGTTATAATCTTGGATGATGATGGCGTTTGTGATTGTCCAATGAGCCTTCCCCCAGGGATCAGCCTACATTTCTGGGTATTCATCCTGACAAAATTACTGGTGGTGTGGAAGGAGAACACGGAATTAGGTCTTTCCCAGGCAAAAGACATTTTATTGCTTGCGTTGTTTTCTTATTTTAAAGAATTTTCCAGAGATTTTCCGGAACAATACATGAGGTCCGTAGCACAGAGTTAGTTATCTCTCTCTTCACAGTATTTTTAGGAAAGAGGTAAAAACTTAGATTTAAAAAATTATGCTAAAACAGACATCACAACACATTGAGATTTTACTTTTAGAGAACCACTGGCTATGAATGAAAGACTCTTCTCCCTTACCTCCACTACTGTCTTTTTTTTTCTTTAAATATATCTTGGCCTTGCCTTCCCTCTTCCCTTCCCTTCCTTCTTCTCTTCTCTTCTCTTCTCTTCTCTTCTCTTCTCTTCTCTTCTCTTCTCTTCTCTTCTCTTCTCTTCT
>VXBD01000380.1:348204-361758 GCA_013399975.1 Indicator maculatus | reverse complement strand
TTCCCTTCCCTTCCCTATTAATCTGCTGGATGGTGCTACCCCATTTGCAGAGCTTGATCCAGAAGAATCGAAGCACATGCTTAAGGAGAAGAATGGCATGTGGTTCATGAACCCCATAATTAGTTCCCCTTCCTAGCTCTAAGCAGTAATTAAATCTGTCACTTCTGCTCTGCTGATTCATTTATTTAGCTATTTAATTGCTCAGCTGAATACGTCTTTATCTCCGGAACTGCAACATTTCACTCAGACAAAGAAATAACATAATCCACTACTGTTGGTTTTTTTTTTTTCCTAAGAGCAGGGACATGTTAAACAAAAAGAAATAGCATAATCCACTACTGGTTTGGGTTTTTTTTTTCCCCCCTAAGAGCAGGGACATGTTAAACAAAAAGAACACTAACACTGGATGATTTGGTGGTGGTGTCAGTTTTCACTCATCAAACAAAACAGTGTTTAAGGGAAAGCTTCAACCAGTGCTTGAGGAGAGCTTTCCACATAAAAGCTTACTTCTCCAGGAAATTATGTCAAGGACTAGGACCTGAAGTATCTGATCTGGGTCTCCACTTCCATAATGCACTTAAAGCACTTCCAGGAAACAGTGATAATTTTCTGTAAAACAAGAAGTCTTGCCCTGAGCTGTTAGTGAAAAGCCAGCAGACTGTTTATAAATGTTTTATAAAACCTTTAAAATTGCAAATATAAACTAAATTGTTTACAAACTAAGCAGTATCTTTATGCATTTTCTTTTGGGGACATTGCTTATGGAGATTTCTGTCATCTGTCACCTAGATTTATCATCAAATACAGCATTTTGGTCTGTAAAGCTAATGGTGTTTTGAATACTTTTCAAGCTTACAAAGCAGAGCCCTTCTGAATACCTTCCTGTGAGGCAGATTACCACACATGCAGTTTTCCTCATTTTCAGCATCCTTAAGGAAGTTGCAAGATTCCTCCACCATTTCTATCCATAATTTGGAGAAGCTGTTGTAGGAAAGCAGCATGTAAAACAATGAGGACCAGGTCAAGACAGTTCAACTCAAACAGGACCTCTTGGCAAAATTAGAAAATGTTTTTCATTTTTATAATTTTTTTTCCCCTCCCTGTCTTTGAACTCTGTATCTATAGCTGATCCAAGAAGCGAAGCATACAAAAATTATCCAAAATTCAGGGAGAAGAATCTTTCCCTTTTACTTCTGGCATCAATGGCTTGGTCCCACATATTTATTCATCTCCCTGGCTGCTTGGATTTTTATACCATGCACACAACCTGGCATTTCACCCCATTAGTGACTTATTTTCAATGTCTTGTTACTGAGTTACAACTATGCAGCTATGTAAGTCATAGGTCACGTTTTTCCCAGGTAAGCTCATTATTCTAGAAATCTTTTAATGCTTACCTGGAGGGCCTTTTGGATTTGAGGGTTATTGGTTTTTTTTCCTTCAGCAAAGGCTCTGTCCATTCTTTTGCAATGTCTACTGCTGGTGCTGTGGACACCCAGCTTGGCCCTGCCTGAAGTAAAAGTGAGAGCCTATATAAAGATCAGCCAGTGGGAGTGGCAGAGTATATTTGCTGTATTGCAATACCTTGCAAATACAGCTGGACATCCTGTGATACCTCCAGCTGCTGGGCTGGACATCCACTCTGACTGTGCCAGAGCAGGGATCTCTGCTTCACTCTCCTCCATCCTCAGGGAGGTCTTTGTCTGCTTGCAGGCTGGCAGTTTTGGCCTAACAATGCTTAGTCTGTATTGTTTGTGTTGGTGTTATTGTTCTGCATCTGTGCACTCTGGATTACTGAGAGATCTTTGTTGAAATAAAGAATATATCTGTCTTAGTTAAAACTAGGAAGTCTGGGAATCTTGTGGGCAGTGCTGTTCTTGCAAGTCTGTGCACGTGATCTTTGGACTAGGGTTTTGCAGGAGCTTCACTTTATTCTCTCTTTTAAATGTGTCTCTTCAAATGGTCTTCTAATGATCTTTGTTATGTCAGGCACATGCTTAAATTCAAGGAATTTATTTAATAAAACAGCAAAAATAATCTCTGGATGTTGTTGAGGATAAGGGTGCTTTGAGAATAGGTCTCCATGTGAATGGGTTTAGCCTAAGGAAGCAGTGTGGAGTTCACTTCAGTGGGATAAACTGAGAGGATGGCATGGGAATGACATGGGAAAAAATAAGATGTGTTTGTACTAGAAGCAAAGTTTGTTGCTGAGTTGGTGGAAACTGAACAGAGGAAGCAGATAATTTCAGATGGCTTTTATCACAGTTCTAAAAGAACATGAGATTAGTCAGCAGGATTAGCTAGTTTTACATAAATTTGTACATAAATATGGAGACATGAGAGCTGGAGGGACATCAGCTGAGTGTCCCCTCTTCACAATGATTACATTCAAAAACGTCTGTGGAGGGAATTAGGTGACAGAGACTATCTGACTCCTCTCAGATGAACCTAACTGTTGTCATCCTGCTCTCAGCACCATGGAAATTACTCTCTTAAATGTACTGCAGAGTTTACAAGCAGCCAAATGAGACCAAACCAGCTCCCTTGCCCTGCCTTGCCTTCTCCATGCTCATAAAGGCAGTCCAGGTACTTGGACAGTGAGAATTAGAGGACTGCAAAGTGGTGCACAAGCTCCATGTCTAGGCACTGCTGGAGGAGGCACTTTGCTTGATCAAGGGTGTTTCATTCTGATTTGTTGTTGGTTTGGGGGTTTTGTTGTGGTTGGTTTGTTTGTTTTGGGGTTTTGTTAGTTGTCAGTTCTAATTCATTGTGTAGCTAGAAACCTCAGGCTGGAGTTTCTCCTCACAGTGCTAGAATATGCTAGTGTCTAAATGCCTCAGTTTTGATAAAAATGTGCCAGCCTCTATTATTAACATATTGATTTATCTATTGATATATTTGAAAACTCTTGTTAATGTTTTAATTGAGAGACATCAATGCTTATCCTATTTGTGTGATGGAGTGTATCTGTGGGGTTGGAAGCTACAGCTGACCAGCCCTGGTCACTGTTCTTGGTTATATAAGGTGCACAGACTTGGATACCTATAAATATTAGCATGCAGCTGTCACAAAGGGATTGTGAGCGAGCCACTTGGGGCCTCAAAACCATAGTAGCTTGGCACCCAGAAACATACAACTTTGATGAGATATTGCAAGGTTAGGTGTTTGGGGAGAGGGTAGGAACCTGGCAACTGCTTTTAATATTTGTGTCTTCTATTTCTTTTTCTTTTTCTTTTTCTTTTTTAATTGTTTTTCTTCCTTTGTACTTCTGTTATATGTCGGGTCTTCACAATTTTATCACATTAGGATGTGACATTCCTGGCCTTGACAGTGCTTTTGTTTGGATATTTATAGCAGCTTCTGGTCATTGTTGAGCAAAGGAGATTGCCCTGCCCTCTGGCCTTTTCTTAAGCAGATTTTGGGCAGAAGCTCCTCTCATGTGGCACTGAAACGATTGGTGGAGGGGGTGTTGTGAGCGCACTTGGGCTGACTCGTGCTTATCTGCCAGGGGCTAAGCCAGAAAAGGGAGGGAGGAAAAACGGGGAGATGGGAGGAAAGGGGGGGGGGAAGGAGGGAAAGTGAGAGGGAGGAAAAAGGAAAAGAAAAAAAAATAAAAGAGGGAGGGGAAGGGAAAANGCTGCACGGCCCCGCGCAGGGAGCGGCGTGGGGCTCCGGCCGGGCGAGGGAGCCCGCGCAGCAGGTGCGTACCGTTGCCTGCGCAGGAAAGGGAGAGGCGAGGGGGACTCTCCCCTGCCTTCTGGACTTGCGGGGGGTGGGGGGGTGTTGCTTTGTTTGGAGCCTGGAGGAGCCGAGCGTGTTGCTTTTGTGGGTGTTTTAAGGAGTGAGTTTCGTTTCTCCGTCTGCCCAGGACTGGCTGCGGTGGACTAAGTAGTTAGGAGATTGAAACCAACAAGTTGCTGTGGAAGTGATTTGTGTGGAGATGGAGCTGGTTTGTCATCCGCAGAAGTGAGCTGCGCTGAAGTATCTGTTAGGGACTGTCAACTGGCAAGTGTGGGCTTCCCGCGGGTGAGTAACCCCGCTGGAGCTGGTGGCTCCAGGGCTTAAATGCGATAATGTCGTCTGTCGACCAGTATGAGTCTGTTTCCCCACTTTGCTGCAGCCACCCCTGGTTAAAGAGTTTCCTGCAAGTTTAACGTGAAATGAGGAGAGGCCAGGGAAAACCCCAGGGTCTGCAAAGGGGTTAGAAAGGCAGAGGCGAAGAAGTTGCTGACCTACTGCAAACCAGCATCACTGTCAAATGCAACCGAGCTGAAATGTTGATCATACTTTGGGAGCACTAACATTGGAAATTAACTTCTTTCATATAGCTGTTAATGTTTCTGGAGGCTTTCTTAAGTTTTTAAGTTGCTGGTGTCGATGGTTCGAGTCAACAAACATCATTCTGTGCGGTGTGCAATGGGGGGAAAGAAATGAACTTCAAAGTGTGTTTCTGAAGCTAGGAAACAATATGGTGGCTTTATGATAGCAATAATGAGAGGGCTCTGGACTCGCTGCCTCCTCATTTATTGTTAATGATACTGTTGTTATTTTTAAAGAGACAATAAGTTCTGTTACTGTGCACTGACACACTTTCATGTCTAATACATCTGCTAGAATGTCCTCTTGTGCTGGATATGGTTACGTGCCGCGTACAACTTGTATTTGTGTTTCTGACAACCGTGCTCATACTGCTGGAGAAATAACACTTAGTTAACACGTTACCAAATAATATTTGAACAGCTCTTGTGTAGATTATAGATGACAAAATGCAGTTATAGCTGGAAATTGCTGTTTGTCTTCAAATGTTAAAAAAAAAATTAATTGCTGTTAGATGTGCGTGTACCATCCAGTCTTGCTGTGGGTCTTACTTGTTTGTATATGGTTTTAAAAGTAGAATAGTAGGAGAAATGGAGTTGAGCAGCTGGCAATCCATTTGTTCACTTCTTATCCCTACCAAGATTCCTGGTGCAAGCTCATGAACTGTCACTGAGGGATGGTTCGAAATGGCATCCAGGAATTTGCCGTACAAAAATCGGGCGAGAGTTTTTAAAAAGAAAATAAACTGAAAAGCGGAGGCTTGCCTGGTCAGAAAGTTCTTTAAAATGGCATCTATTGAGCATTCTACTCGTTGGAAAAACCTGATTGATTATGTGGTTATTAATCCATACCATAAATCTATAACCAGATGAACAAAAAATGTTTTTACTTTCCCTGCAATCTAACATGGTTGATTTCTTGCAAAAGACCTTGTTCTCTTTCTTCCTCTCATCTCTGTCTATGCTGCAAAAATAAGTCCTCCAGAATAGAGCTGTTTGTTTTACAGGTTCATTCTTTATTATTCTTGGCCTCAAATTTATGCTGGTTTGAGTATTTCTATAACATTGAACTCTCTTGCCATTCCTTCCTTCAGTGTGTGTACGTAGTGACACAGATATATTAATTTTGTTCTTATGGCTCAATATATTTTTCTTGTTACTACTGACAAGGAAACATGATGAATGCTCCATTAGTGGTATTGGTACGAAATACATTAACACAAGTGCACAGTCAGAAAGAAAGCTCTTTTATTTGAAAGCCTTCTCTTCACTGACATTGTACTAATAATCTTAATGTGTAACCTGTGCTGCCTATCTTCAGTGTTAGATCAGATTTGCTTTTAGGTTCTTTAAATATGATTTTTATTCAGGATAACTGGATTTCTTCCAGATGTCCAGGCTTCCTGTTTCTGCCTTTGCAGCCCCTGAATGCCATAGGAATTTGCAGGGTGAAGGACTCGGTGTGCATGGGGTAGGCGTTTCAAGATGCAGCCCTCCTCAGAAACCGGCCTTGGTATTGCAGGCCGTTGAGGTCTGATACTAATGTAAAGTGAAATATGGTATTAAAAATATAAGTCAAATCCAAAGACTGCTGTGTTGGATGCCCAAGAGCAAGCTGAAATAGCCTTCTCATAAAGATTACTCCAAATGCAGTGAGTGATTTTTTTCAAGCCATGAGCGGAGCGCTCGGTTTTCTGTGCATGAAGCCACTCACTGTGGAGCCATTGCATGGCAGGAGGCTATCATAGCTGAGGTGTGGTGGCTTGCACCTTTCATGGTGCTCTGTGCAGGGGAAAGTGGGAGAGAACACAGGAGAGCCAAGGCTGAGCTGACCCTCCTGCTTACAATGGTTGGAAGGCTGAGGCTAAGCACATTCTGCGATAGACAATGGTGTACCGCTGCGTGGTAGAGAGTTGTGGAGAAGCTTGCAAAGCTACTGGGAGGTATGGCTGCAGCCACTGATGTCTGTGGCAGAATTCTGAAAGAGGTATTTGGAGGAGGAAAGATTTGGAATGGCAGATGCTGTGGTAAAATATATGGTGGTCATGGCAGTATGTTTCAAGGGGAGCAGAGAGGTCAGAGGTGTGATAGAGCAAGGGTAGCCCTGGGAGCAGTAAGGAAACAAAGCTCTCCACGTTGAACTTCAGGAGACTTTGCAGCTGGATGGGTAACCCAGTTTGAGTGGAAATAGAGTTGAGAGCTGGGAAATGACCCTTAGTATTCTCCCTCCTTATTGTGGACTGGGGAGGAAGCGTTGGGCAGATGAACCAAGCTGGGATTAGGTACAGCAATTAGAATGGGATGCAGTGGGAGGGATGCAGCAAGGAGGCAGGGGTTGGTGAGTGATTTTTAGCCTTTTCTTTTGTGTACAAGAAATCAGAAAGCCAAACTATTACAGTTTAAAACAAAACCTAAGATACGTCAAGTGAGTCTGCGGCACTGGAACTGTTTGCTCTTGTTAGTCCTTCCCAAAGACTTTCTGTTAGTGGGGTCTCCTAACAGTTATAATAATGTCATGACCAGAGCCTGGAGAATGCAGAGGAATTTATTCTGCATTCATAGGCTTTACAAGATCATTTAAAGAGGCCTTGTTGCACTTCTAATAACAGATGCACTTTGTTGTGTTCATTTGCTAAGCAACAGACGCCTCTGTGTTGCCTATGAAGCACAAAAGTAAGGGAGGCTTTGACATACCAAGTAGAACTTGGATAAAGTTCATCAGCAGCAGCAGAAAAAGTGATGAATTCTCTGGGGTTTGCTCCTCCCATTAAAATGCTTTAAGGTTGGGTATTTTTCTCTTCTGGCTGCCATCAGCAATAGACGTATCAACAGGAGAAAAATGGGTCGCTTGGGTTTTAGCATTAAGCAGCAAATCCTGGGCCAATAGGATTTAGCTGGGATGTTAAGGTTTATTCAGTGCATTTAGTTAATGAAATTTGGGGGGGGGGGGGGGGAAAGAAAAAAGTCAGTGTCTGGGGTTGGGGGAGGGAATGAATTAGCCTCCTGCCACTGGGATCATCCTGCAGTGACTCCTCCTGATTGATAGATGCTCAACAAGACAAAAAACCTGAAAGAAGGCAGTTTTAATTTAAAAATACAAGAGGAATGCCAGTTCTTCAGGATTAAAATCAAGCAGAAAATCTTTCCAATAGACACCTACCTAGTCATATCGCTGTATGTTTTTGTGGAGTGTTGTGTTTGTCGGCTCAGTGAAGGGAAGAGGGAGACGATAATATGTCCAGGTGCCTATCAAGTGGTCATGAAGCCATGAAAATATCCAGCAAGCACGATTGTAGGTTAGCATTTGTCAGTCAAGCACAGAAATCAAGTTCAGATTAACAAACTCACATTTGAGCAGTGTGCTAGATTTCTAGCAGACAGCCGCATCATCCCCCAGCGCACCCGGGTGGCCCTTCACTGGGTTCGTCTGTACTCTGGAGCCTTTGTGTCCCCTGCCAGAGGCTGTCATCTTGTGTACACACACACTGTTCAGCGTCTTGACTTGATTTCTAAGCCCTGAAAGCCTTCAGCACGGACACACACACACACAAAAAAGAGTATATAAAGTCACTATTATTGAAAATATAAAGGGTTATTAACCATACTTATAAAAAATATTTTTTTTTAAGTGAGGGTTAATGTATGCTTTTTTTTTTTTAAACTATTCCTCTACAGACCAGACTCCCACTCAGATCAGAGCTTGTTTTTCCCAAAGCTGTACTTGTCATGTAGAGTCTGATGAACTTTCTTATTCCACCCACCCCCTCAGAGGTTGATGCTTGACGTCACAGTTGGACGCTGCCGGCAGTCACTGAGCAGCGATTAAGACTCAAGACAGCCCAGTGACCTCAAGAGACTTCCCTTCTGAGAAAGACATGGGCATTGATGGCAGGATTTGACTGGAACAGTATGTAATAATAAGCAACAGACTTATACAATGAGTGAAGAGCCTCCACATACTTCTCNGCTGTATGTTTTTGTGGAGTGTTGTGTTTGTCGGCTCAGTGAAGGGAAGAGGGAGACGATAATATGTCCAGGTGCCTATCAAGTGGTCATGAAGCCATGAAAATATCCAGCAAGCACGATTGTAGGTTAGCATTTGTCAGTCAAGCACAGAAATCAAGTTCAGATTAACAAACTCACATTTGAGCAGTGTGCTAGATTTCTAGCAGACAGCCGCATCATCCCCCAGCGCACCCGGGTGGCCCTTCACTGGGTTCGTCTGTACTCTGGAGCCTTTGTGTCCCCTGCCAGAGGCTGTCATCTTGTGTACACACACACTGTTCAGCGTCTTGACTTGATTTCTAAGCCCTGAAAGCCTTCAGCACAGACACACACACAAAAAAAAGAGTATATAAAGTCACTATTATTGAAAATATAAAGGGTTATTAACCATACTTATAAAAAATATTTTTTTTTAAGTGAGGGTTAATGTATGCTTTTTTTTTTTTAAACTATTCCTCTACAGACCAGACTCCCACTCAGATCAGAGCTTGTTTTTCCCAAAGCTGTACTTGTCATGTAGAGTCTGATGAACTTTCTTATTCCACCCACCCCCTCAGAGGTTGATGCTTGACGTCACAGTTGGACGCTGCCGGCAGTCACTGAGCAGCGATTAAGACTCAAGACAGCCCAGTGACCTCAAGAGACTTCCCTTCTGAGAAAGACATGGGCATTGATGGCAGGATTTGACTGGAACAGTATGTAATAATAAGCAACAGACTTATACAATGAGTGAAGAGCCTCCACATACTTCTCTTTCTCAGGCATAACCTAGTTGCTCAGACAACCCTGGGCGTGACGAGGACGTTTAGCAGGATTTATTGCAGTGACACCCAAAAACTTATACAAAATGGGTCAGGGAAAAAACTCTGAAATGTAATTTTTGGGCTTTTTTTTTTATACCTCAGAAACAGTTTAAGACAAACATTTTCCAACTTAAAAAAAATAATTTTCCCTTCTGCCTTGTTGTGTGCTACTTTTTCTGTTAGATTCACAGTATGTTTATTAAAAAATGTTGGCTATGCTTACAGACTAGTTTAGGGACATATCCACAATGGGAAACAAAGAATAATTTCACTAAAATTCAAGAGGAAAAAAAACACCTGGCACCACCAAAACCAAACAGAACCACTTGACTGATGCTCTTAGCGTTAAAGCAAGGTTTTGTGAAAGTTCAACCAGGTTTTAGAAAATGGGGGTGGCTCTGTCAGTGCCACAGTCCCAGGCAAGCAGCAAAAGGCTGGGCAGATGCATAGAAAGCAAAGGGAGCTCTAGGAAGAGACTCCTGTGTTTGCTGGCAAGCAAATACAGATAAGATAGTAGTGCTAATCTGAGGGTTTCATGAAATGAAACCTGAACAGTCTAATTGTCTCAGTGGCAACAAGGGAAGCAGAATGTCATCCCGGATACAAAGCACTCTACAGAAGAGTGATGGGGGATAGGTTTCACAGAAGCATAGTTTTGGGTGTACCTACATGGCAGTTAAGTGCTTGGTGCAATGTCCATACCTTCTAGTCTTGTATTTATGATGGCCTATTGCCTTTGCCCCCACTGGCTTGTATTTTTGTCATCAATAAATAGTAACACAGCTATTCAGTATATGAGCCTGATAAAACCTAATAGATGGAATCTGAACTTTGAAGACCATAGGATGACCTTTTTGTGTGTGTTTTCGTTCGATGAACAAAAGGGGGGGGCCTACAAGAAAGCTGGGGAGGGACTTTTTAGGATATCAGGGAGTGACAGGACTAGGGGGAATGGAACAAAGCTGGAAGTGGGGAGATTCAGACTGGATGTGAGGAAGAAGTTCTTCCCCATGAGAGTGGTGAGAGCCTGGAATGGGTTGTCCAGAGAGGTGGTTGAGGCCCCATCCCTGGAGGTGTTTAAGGCCATGCTGGATGAGGCTCTGGCCAGCCTGATGTAGTGTGAGGTGTCCCTGCCCATGTCAGGGGGTTTGGAACTGGATGATCCCTGTGATCCCTTCCAACCCTGACTGATTCTATGATTTTATGACCTCGAGGATCTCATTAGCATGATTGTGGTTGTGTGCCAACAGCTACCCTGAATCTAGCTGTTTTGTAACAAAACAAGAACGTTTTGTAGAGCAACAGCAGTGATTTTAAATGAAAAGGCTGTAAAAGGGTTGGGGAGAGACACAACCTCAGTACATGCTGTAAAACCAGTCAATAATTACTGTATAGTACTGGGTTCAGTACTGAAAGTCCCTGAGATGCCTGGATCTGGTGTAGATGTGCTTACTTTTGATCCAAGTGATTAAAAAGAATGCTTGCCTTTTAACACATGTTTCACCTATGACAGCAAATTGAAGTGTTTTGCTCTTGAAAAGAAACAAAACCAACCAACCAAAAACCCCAAACACACACGAGGAGACCTCGTCTACTGTTGTTCCGATACGCAAGTTCAGAGGTTTCCATTCACAGTGATGAGAATCAGGTTTTCAGTTTCAACTCTTTTCTATTCAGAGATGTTTAAATCGCTGGGTTTTGATTGAGTTAGCAGAGAGCATCAGAAGTTACATGGTTAGATTTCTCCAGGAAGAGTAAGGGGTCCAGGCAGACAAACAGATTGACTTAATTTCTCTCTTCCCCATCAGCATCCATGCTATATAAGTACAGCTGCCCTGCATCCCACAATGCTTACTGTGGACTGAGGTGGAGTAGAGAAGGCTGAGTGAAAATAACAGCACTTCAAACTTGCTTGTAACAAAGTCTTATATCCTTTCAGTGTTTGTAGCATCCCATAAATAAGATGCTCTGAATCCAATCCTGAGTTTTAAAATGCTGCTGGATTTTGGAGGATTCCGTTGAGTGGGAATGATACATCTCTGACAAAAGCCTCCAGCGTGAGCTGTGATGTTGGATCCTGCTGAAGCTGTGTTTTCCCAAGATTAAAGCAGCTCCCCAAACAGCCTCCAATGCTGACAGAAACGTATCTGTACTTGAGGGTGACTGTTGTGACCATCACAGGCATGGTGTGACTCTTAGAATCATAGAATCAGTCAGGGTTGGAAGGGACCACAAGGATCATCTAGTTCCAACCCCCCTGCCATGGCCAGAGACACCTCACACTACATCAGCCTGGCCAGAGCCTCATCCAGCCTGGCCTAAAACACCTCCAGGGATGGGGCCTCAACCATCTCCCTGGACAACCCATTCCAGGCTCTCACCACTCTCATGGGGAAGAACTTCTTCCTCACATCCAGTCTGAATCTCCCCACTTCCAGATTTATTCCATTCCCCCTAGTCCTGCCACTACCTAATAGCCTAAAAAGTCCCTCCCCAGCTTTCTTGTAGCCCCCTTCAGATACTGGAAGGCCACAAGAAGGTCACCTCAGAGCCGCCTTTTCTCCAGACTGAACAGCCCCAACTCTTTCAGTCTGTCCTCATAGGAGAGGAGCTCCAGCCCTCTGATCATCCTGGTGGCCCTTCTCTGGACACCTTCCAGCATGTCCAGATCCCTCTTGTAATAGGGGCTCCAGAACTGGAGGCAGTGCTCCAGGTGGGGTCTCACCAGAGCTGAGCAGAGGAGGAGAATCACCTCCCTTGACCTGCTGGCCACACTTCTCTTGATGCAGCCCAGGCTCTGGTTGCCTTTCTGGGCTGCAGGTGCTCACTGATGGCTCCTGTTGAGCTTCTCATCCACCAACACCCCCAAGTCCCTCTCCTCAAGGCTGCTTTCTTGCCATGCTTCTAACCAGGGTTGGTCTCTGGTTTGTTTACAGGAACCATAACTGCTTATATATCACTAGAAGCTTCAGTATCAATTAGTTTGTTGGCATATCCTATCATTAACTTAAAATGGGACATCATAGTAGCTTATTAGTGTGAGTGAGTAATTTCACCCATGTTTTAAGCATGCTTCAGCTGTGATGTGGTCACTTTAGGAGTACCTGTGCCCAATACTGGCTGTGGAGCAGAATGCATTCACTTAAACACTAGAAATGAAAATAATTTCCTTTGGCAGCTATTAAGAGTATCATGACTGAATATAATGATAGCTCACCTGTTTTACTTCATTTTGCTTCAGAGTAGGACCATACCCATGACTACTTCCCCTGAGTAGCAGCTAATGAGTGGTAGATGAGTGGTACTTTATAGCCTGTGGGTGATAACAGTTTCCTTGGGGTTGTGTGAAGAGGCTTTCACGTGGTTGGATGATGCTTTATGATGTTTCAGAAACGTCCTTCTTGCTCTCTCAGTTTTGTTTCAATAAATTATTTTTAAAAGATGGTACAAGACAGTGTTATGGCCATTTAGCCAGCCTGTCTCAATATTCCTGTATTTTCAGATACTGGTTTTATTCTGGAAAACCTTAACTTCTAGACTTGCTAAACTTTTAGAGGGTTTTGTTTATTTACTGTGTTTGCCTGGGCAAATGTGTCATAGAATCATAGAGTCATAAAATTGTTTGGGTTGGAAAGACTTCTAAGATCATCCAGTCCAACCATCAACCCATCACCACCATGGCCATCAAACCATGTCCCAAAGTGCCATGGCCACAGGTTTCTTGAATACCACTTGTGGTGGATTATGTATATATTATAGATAGAAATATTTTATTGATAGTCACTTCTTGACCTCCAGGTTGCTGGGAGGAGATTGCTGAGATGAGATTTGGACCCTGGGCTTCCCTTGCCATCCTTGAGTTTCATTTTAGGGTAATCTGCTCACTGGGACCTATTCACTTCTAATCCTGTTCATTGTCTGAAAGGAAATCTCAGGGCACTATGACCTTTTCTTGCCTGTTCTGTTTCCTGTGAAGAAGCAACCCTGATCTTACTTTGAGTGGGTATGTGAAGTTACTGTGGAGATGGCAATAAAATGTGAGACTTTACCTGAAAAAAAAGAGTGTACAGAAACTACCCTTTTTGCTGTGCTTTTATTACTTTGGATAGTGCACAAATATATGGGCTACATTAGCTAGGTCAGGAGTGAAGGGGCCACCAATATTTAACTAAACAGTTCTGAACAACCCTAAACTCCCATAGAAGCAAGGCATAAAATGCCTGTGAAAATAGAGGTTTCTTTCACCTTTTGACTTTTCTGCTTTCTGATCACCAGAAAGGAAAGACCTAGTCTCCAGTGAATATTATTATTAGTCAATAAAGTTGAAAGTAGCAGATCATACTTATATATTTATCTCCATATAATATATATTAATTTTTATATATTGTATAAATATTAATAATTATATATAATTATTATTAATTATATAT